>JANQBM010416246.1:0-18566 GCA_025594535.1 Erythroxylum domingense
ATCAATGTCATTTGTTATAGTCAGTCAACTTGGGAATCAAGAAACTATGATTAATAAAAGGTTGACATGTACCATGCTTTGTGATTAATCTTGATATCTTGTTATAAAGGGACTGAGTTTATAATTATAGTTACATGTTAAATCGAATTGCCAATCCTCATTTGATTTGGGTAGTCATAATGTCTTGCTAGAGGCCACTTATGACTTATGGGCCTTGAAGTGTGATCAAGACCATTGACAACATCAAATGAGCCTACAGGGTCACACACAGAGAGTGATGTGATCTGGGCTTATTCTCTTAGGCCTAATTTATTAGGCACTGAATAAATATATATGGATATATTTATTGGGCTATATTGAATTAAGTTGTCAAGTTTTTATTATATAAGATATAATATGGGATGAAACTTATTGGGTTTTCATAATCCTAATGAGTTTAGGATTATGATATTCTTATTCCTAATAGGAATAAGGATTAGAGTTTCTCTATAAATAGAGAACCTATGTCTTATTAGAAAATATACGAAAATCCTAGCTACCTAACCCTAGCTGTTCGTTCTTCTTCTGAGAGAAAAATTGTGCAATGTTCAAAAGTATTTTAGAACGTGCTAGCACACATTAGCTGCTGCCCGGATCGTTTATCCTTGTGTGGATACCGATAGAGGATGTTCACGAACATCGCATCTACAAATCAGAAAACAAATACTAATTCGCGTCAAGATGTAATTTTGTACGTGTTGTGATTTTTCGGTTATACTTCTTGTTGTGTAGTATGATCCATTCTGCGGCATATTGTGAATACACAAGCTATAGGTGATCTAACAGTTACATTTTAGGGATAAGGTGACCATACATGTAACACCCCCACTACTATAAGGTACATACTGAAACACCCTTATGACATTCCAGTACATACCTTATAACAACGGCGTGTTAACTATCACACTTTCACTTTATTACATGGCAATTAATCCAACTTATTCATGGCATCAACTATTATACAAGAAAGTCACCAAAAAAATTTTTAAAACAATTTCCTCTTTTCATTTCATAAATCTGAATGTACCTACATTGTAGCTTTCAAAAATCTGTACATGTACATCATCATATCCTACTACAAAATATACTACATGAAAAAGGAAATACAAAAGATCTAACTAAATCTTTCCGTCCAACTGACCGACCTTTGAGCCATATCTTCTTTACAAAAGTACAAGAATTAAGCTTCTTGTACGATCTCTCAGTAGCTAGAATCCTCTCTGTGTCTTGAAATGTCAGCGTGCAATTTTGGGTGAGTTTTGCGAACTCAGATGAGATACCCATCATCGATGGTTCACTCAATACATCACATTAATACACATAACGTATTTTTCACATCTTTTCATATTCATAAAACATCACCTTTTGCTTTCAGAACAATCATAATGATCATTTCAGTCATGTAAAATACACATATCAAATATAAATGCAATGCAAGTAAAACTCACTTTCATTTATTATTGTCGTTGTGACTGAGTACCTCTTTTACTAGCCCATATCTCTTAATACCGAGCTGTATCAAATGATGTACCATATCCCTTAGTGGATACTAGGTACATTCACAACTAAGTCAGAGGCTTTGATCACAGTCTAAGCTTTAAGCTCTTTATCCTGGTGACTCTGGTCACAACTTCCTTTATCTTTCATGCATTTTAATATCGAAATGATTCATATATCAATGTTCAATCAGACACATGCTTGCACATTCACATCCAAATCACATCAGACCCAAGGTCCGACATTCAACATCATTGTTGAGTAACATATATTCTGTCACATTCACATACAAGGAGCACTTCAATATCATAATCATCAGATCAGAATCATCGGACCTTCATGCCCAGAATTCAACAATCAAATCACATTCATAGATAATTTAGATCAGAAATTAAGCAAATAAATAATTAAGTGAGACCATTTAGGTTACTCACAGATTGCTTCCGAAGCTATTGCCTCGAAGTTTCGGCAACGTCTAGATGTTGAAGTTCCAATTAGTCCTCTATAACAAACAATATATACACATATCACACTTTAGCATAATTATAAGTATTCATTTATCTACATGTATGTATATAAAATATGTACAATGCCTGTTCATGACAATCCCAGGTATCTTTCCATTATTCTCATCACATAATCATACATATTTCCAAACTCACATAAGTATCATTTATACTTATGGTTTATAACCCAATAATACCATAAAAGGCAAAATTCATATCTCATTTCTTCAATTCAGATTTTTCCTAAGATACACTTTCAGGTCAACTTTCCATGATCAACCTAATAATGAAAATGAAGTAATTCAAGAATACTTTCTTCTAGAAAATTTTTCTTCTATCTCTTAAGTTTCTAATGACACTAAGATCATTCAATTTGGTTTAGCATCCTATGAGTTATGCTCACAATACCATAGACTGCGTATAATTGAACTTTTGACTAGCTCATAATCATACCCTCAATTTGTACAACTCATATCTTTCAACTCAGATATCTAAAAGTTACAAATTAATACCAATTGAAAGATAAAAGAATTAAATACAACTTTTATGAAGATACCTTTGTCTGATTCAACCTATATCCATTCAGTTTTTATGATAACATGAAGATATGATTTCTGTCTCGAGTAGTACTACAACCTCAATCAAGACTCAATTTCACACCAGATTTTGAAAGTGTTAGAGACATAATTAAATTTAGACTTCTTCAAAAAAAGTTGCAAAATTATGTCTCTACTTTAATCTAAATTAAGAATCACCTCATTTAGACATCTACAGCTCAAGATATCATCAAAATACCAAAACATGTTTAGAAAAAATTGACCACGTAACAATATCCAAAGTTACTATTACATCTAATATGTCGATTACCAAGCATATAACCTGTACCCAGTCTGTGATTGGTAGGTGTGACTAATATGACTAGGTATACATAATATATATGTGGGTCATATAGGTTACAGGTGTGCATATAGGACCATATAGTACCACCAATTGCTTACTAAATCCTTCAAGAGTAGTTAATCATTCTTAGATGTACATGGATGAGTATAACATAATAGTAGATGTTATGATGACTCTTGGGTTACCTATAAATCATTGGATGTCATTTTGGGACATTATACCAGGCACACATATTTGTGCTAGCATAATATCATGCGTAGCCATAATATATGATATAATAACATATGGTACATACCTTATGTTGGTATACCACATGCCAATAATGACTCAGGGCATTTATACAACTTACACCCTGGCATAGGGTATCTATAATACATGTTATAAACACATTCTTATTAACACTTAAGGTAATATTGGGTAATACATGGATTGTACATTATATATACCATATAGTTACCCAGTATCCATTCAGCGCTTGTACTAAATGGTTGTACCTAGTCACTATATAGGACAATAATCAATGATACCCTTCATAATGGCTATGCCATATGATATATACACCCTTGTACACATGCATATGGTATATTATTACTTGGTACGTGTGACTATATGGTCCATTTATTCACATTAAATTGTATGGATAGTATCTTTTATGTAGATGGGTAATAATGGTGCAACAAATATTATACCAAACTCATACTATATAGATGCATATCTAATATAGGACATCCTGACAAGGGCCTAACTAGTAAGTTATACCATATTGACCTATGTATAGGACCCTTTGCAATTATACATGTACCAAGTCATAATATGTATAATGTAGTGGTTGGTCCACTGTACACCCTAATAATATTTGATGGTTAATACAGGGGTACTATACTATTATATAAAGGGATATAACCCAAGTCACATACTAGTTATACTTAGTCACTCTTTATATAGGTCATATATGGGTCATATAGGTAATAGTCGTATAATTTAACACATTATATACCCACACATCAATAATTATGTATTTAGGACTTATGGAGCACTCACTATGGGTTTTAAGGTTGCATGCAAGATATAGATAATTGTACCCTTGGTATGTGTCATATACCAAGGGGACTATGGTACATAGGTAAATACCGCCCAAGTTAGTATTCATACCGTGTTATTGTATGACCATATAGGAGATCCACCACATTGAGTATACATGGCTGACACTATGGGTACCCTAATAGACATCCATGATCACACCATTTGTATATAATATAATCAGATCCATCATTTTAGGGAGTACATGTATCACCATGTTAGTACCCTTGCCATATGCATCTATTATACATAGTTATGACACACTAATGAGTATGATTACCCACTTATGCTATCCATAGGGAGTACATATTAGTATTATAGGTTGCACATAAATAACCATACATATGGGTAAGTCTTGGCCCTAATATGGGTATTCAACTAATGGGCATCAGTGGGTACTCTATCAATTAGTACATACCTCTGTTACGACATGATAACCTCCAACATGTAATAATGTACGTTAATACATTGCTATATCTATTATTATAGGGTGGATATTTTAGGGATGTCATCAGGTATATCGCCACATTATTAGTATGTCATGGGGTAACCATGTATGGATGTACAAACATAAATTTATACTAACCATCCCTATGTGGGTACATATACTGATGGGCCCTACATAGCTTGTGATATGTTAGTACCAACCTATACAAAAGTATATCTCAATAGGCATTAGATCATTACCTATGTTACAATATTGTGATCCATATTGCAAGCATGGTCCACCCTTACAGTATCCAAAGGATACACATAGTTACAATGGATATGAATGGTACGCATATAGTCCCATCCACATTACATGTGTTATGTACATGGTATAGCATATGAGGGTATGTCTACACTATAGCCTCCATCCATACCCATGTGGGTAAACTACCACTAACTATATGCACCTTAATGATGGTTGCACATCCATAGATGTGTGCAAGTTATGTAAGGGTAATCAATGGTATACCATGGTATATCCACCATAGTTGGTTGGTACTATACTGTTGGCCCCAAAAAACAATTTGTTGAGTTAAGCATGATTTAAATAAATTATGATGCCATGATAGAATTATGATTGGAGTTTAGTTATTTATTACAGTGTTAGTAGGATCTTATTACATTGGTTAATTAGATTAAAGTAGTAAGAATGTACAAAGGCAATTTTGGCATGTCACTTAAGTTTAGAGATCATGAAGCATAAAAGGAAGGGAAAAGATGACTTTTAGCACTCATTAAGGGTAAAATGGGAAGAAGAAAGTGTAGTCTTGCTCTTAAGGTGGAGAAAAACGTGAATTGAAGAAAGAAGAAGGGAAAAAACGAGAAAGAAGAGAGAAAGGAGAGAGGGTGTCATTCTTGAGAGAAAAGAAGGAAGACCAAGTTAGGGTTTTATCTTTTCTTAGCTTTCAAGAGTGATTTTGAGGTTGTTCAAGAAGAGAAAAAGAAAGAGGAAGAGAAGAGCTTTCATTTAGGCCACACATCTCTTTGTTTGTTGAAGATTCAAGGTAAGCTCATTTTTAATCCTTTGGATTTTTGGAAGGGTTTTAGTTCATGAAGCTTAGGAAATACATGAATTTAGTATTCTAGAATCAATTTTAGTTAATATGTTTTTTGGGTTCTCAATTTGTATTCCTATTGAATGGGATTTTTGCCAATGTTAAAGGGAATCAAGAAAGGCAAGAGGAGCAAAAGGAGAGGCATCTTTAAGCAAGTTTTTAAGCAAGGAAATTAAGGTAGGTTACATGTTTATAGTTGAGTTAATGAGCCATTAGTATTTTTTGAAATCAATAAAGTTAAATGATTTCAATTGCTTTACAAATGTTGCATTTATTGCTTCTTAAATGATTTAAGAAATTGCTACATGTTTGGTACATGAATCTTGATGATGATTTGTGAAATGATGATGGAATTTGTATTTGAAAATATCATGCTTATGGAAATCATGTTTTCAAAATGTGCCTTTTGGGCAAGATGTTTACAAGATATGAAATTCATGTTTGTGTGAGTTTGTGGTGGTCCATTCTATTATGTCACGTGCATGTTGACTCTGTTAAACGCTTCTCCCGCCTGTCCACTAGTGGCATGGAGCTCCTTCATGAACTCCCTCATGTTTATAGACTACCCCCAAAGGGGTCCATTCTGTTTATGGACTACGCAAAACCACTATGTGGGTTTGTGATGTTCCATTCTGTTTATGGACTACCCAAACTATTATAATTGCTTATGTGTTTATTGTTTGACAAATTTGAGAAATAAATGAATTTTGTTGTTTATGAATTGTTTGAAAAGCTTGAGAATTTGAGAAATAAGTTTTTTATGGTTTCAATGCAATTTACGATATCAACAAATATTTTCAATGGTTTTGCTTATTTCTTCGTTATAAAATTTTTACCCACGAGCTTTTAAGCTCACCACCTTCCTCCCCATCTCCAGGTGACGAGCAAGAGATCGAGTGATTGAGAGTCAAGGCATCACTCCAAGTCTACAGATTTTTGTATTTAAGTTAGTTTATGAAAACACAAGGCTTTAGCCGCATTTCAAGTATTACTTGTTCATGTATATTTTGTATTTTGTATTATGAGTTCCAAAGATGTATTTGTGGCTTGTAAAGTCAATTAAAGTTTTGTAAAACTCTTTTCTTTTGATGTTAATGAAATATATTTATGTTTTAGTCATGACTTTCCAAGTTTTGACGTTGCATTTTTAAGCATTCATAGGGGTAAAATTTGTATTCTGACTTCAGGGGAAAAGTATATTAATCTAGGCTGATTTAGACAAAGTTGTCTTCCTGAAAGTTGTAGTTTGTCCTTTTAGATTTCCAATGGTATAAAGTGTGTAAGTTTTGGAGATCAGAGTTTAGAGATATGTTGTTTACAAGTTAGCGATGCTGCGAAGGGTGTATACTAGACACTTTATAGCATTTTCTTTACTTGAGTTAAAAAAATGAGTTCTATGGTGTTTTGAAATGGGTAGAATTAGTGTGATAAGTTAGAGATGAAATGAAGGTGATGAAGGGAGTTGAATGTGTGTTGAATTATTGAAGAATGTATTGACATGGTTGATGTTGTATTTATGTGATCATGTGCAGAAATTTATGATGAATGTGCATAAGTTTGAATGTTATGTTTTTTTATTGCTGACCAAACATAGATTATGATTTGGATGTTAATGATGTTGAGTTAAAATGGAAGTGAGAATGAAGGGAAATAATGTGGAAAGTAAGTTAGAAATGATAAATATGCATAAGAGGGGTCATAGTTAACTTGTAGGAGTTAGAAATATGGAATTTGACCCACAAATATTTGTTGGGTGGACTTGATGTCTGCTTGGCAGACTTTCTTGGGAATTCTAGTGTTTCAACTTAGTTCCTGTTCGTTTGGAGGGACATATGTCCGCTAACCAAACATTCTCGGGACAATTATGAAAATGTGAAATTTTTTGACCCTCTAGATGACAAAATCTCTCTTCAGGGTCTTCGTGGAAGTTATAGAACCCGAAGTCCTCTTCGAAACCATACTTGAATGATCTTAATCCGACATCCCTAGTGAATGTGAGGCCTATTGTCCCGAATCATATATATGTATATATTGTGGACTTATCAATGTTTTCCTATGATACATTTAGGCTTGAATGGAGCTTGAAATGTACTTAGTTTGTTGTGGAAATAAGAGATAAAATGAGTGATGTGTTTAGGGTGATGATTGAGGATATAAATATAAGAATGGATTGTCGTACATCAAGTGCTCAACTATGGATGTTTGGGATGTTATAAGAACCCTACAGAGTGCTTCACTCATCTTTCATGACTCACGAGTTGGACTCCAAAAATGAGGTCTGACATATACTATAACCATGGTAGTATATAGTGATACTCTATATATGGTTGCCCATATAGATGGGTATTATTATATGTCAATAAAATTGGTATATGTCAGTATACCTTTGAGATACAGAGATATACCATTGATGTCTATACTAGACCAGTTGTATTAATGTTTATATCTGACTATATATAATAGTTATCGTACCATAATCATTTAAGGTACCTGTATACCTTAAATGGGTATATATTAATTTACCCTTGTACTAAACATATACAATGTATAGTTAGGTCACATATAATAATGTATGTTAACCTTGGCACACACACAAACACTGTGTGTGTACATTATGATAATATCCATATGTAGATACCTTCGTGCCAGACGGTTATAATTATAATAGGTAATTTAGTGGATAGTATAAATGTAAGCACATAACCAATAGGTACTATAACCTGGCCTACATCTATATCACCTTGGTATATAGTAGATAATTCATATATCTGACTATATACTACCCATGCCTTCCATGTATTATCAGGGCATAATTTACATTCATGAGATGTGATAACTATGGGTACTTATTATATGGTCCATTTCTAGTGGGGATATAGGTGTAGTTCTACATGCAACATCATATACTTTCAAGTAACATGGTTAAATATAATGCATACTATATTTACATTATACTAAATATAATGTATTTACACATCCTAAATGAGTATGGTGATCAATTTATACAGGTACCATTATACTTGATCCTAATATATACAATATAGCATATGTAGTGTTAATGGTATACATAATATACCATAGACCACCAACTATCAATACTATATGATAGTTAACATATGTGCCCCAATTAAGGTATAAGGTGTCCACTCTACTAATTGATACATGTTTAGGGGGACCCACTACATATGGGAATACTCATTACATAACTCAATAGCCATCATGGTTATTGGATACTAATATGTAGCACACACTACATATGATTGTGTAATGGCCACTATTTCTATATATATCTAATTATATATATAATCCCAATGTCTATATTATAATACCATAATAATAGTATGGGCAACCAACATGACATGATATTATTTAGGTATCATGTTAACATACTTGACAATATTCAACCATTAGTATAATGATATATATATAACTACCAGGTGGTGGACCATAATGGTTATATTGGTACCACCATCAATACTAGTATGTTACGATAGTATGTAATGTTCCAATAGGGTATAATATATAGTATTGATATAAACATGTGGGCTTACTTATGGCCAACTATCATACCAATAATTGGGCATACACATACATGGAGATCATTGTTGTAATCTATACAATATGAAACATAAATATTATGACTGGCTATGGTCATAAAACATCATACGGCATATGGGTACGCTAAGGTATCCAGTGGATGACAACCCATACATACTATTTGTGCATATGAGTTAGGTCTATATGGGCATACAATATGTCCTCAGGTGTATGGTATACTCTAATATTGTATAAATTGGAATATACCTCACTACCATATGGCCTTTGATCATACTATGGGTTGGATAGTATTAGTAGACGTTTGTACCCATGTATTACTATAATGTTTACCAATATACCCCTAGTAATATAAATTATTATAGTTACATTAACTAGTAGTGAAAACCATTTAACCTTAATAACATATGTGATCAATGGGTACAAAATTCCTTCCCTGGCCATTATTATAGTTACATTAACAAATAGGTATATGATATGTACATATGCTAATAGATTATGTTAACTGTAATCATTATTGTAGACTTAGGCCCACTATACTATGTTGTAAGGTAAGTATACCAGCACCAAGATTACAACACTTATTCATCAAGGACATACATATATAGCACCATATATATAGGATGGATAACTACTATTGTATGAATATGTTTTCATATTGTAAAACTTACTATAATGCTAGAATAGATTGTAGTTCTTGCCAAATGCCTCTTTAATTGGAATATCATCTACTATACTATATGGGATAGTGGGTTTGTATTAAGGTACCTATATACTTCATATACATAAGTACAAGTATGATATACTAATAACATTTATACCTAGGGTATCTGTTACACATAATATGCCCCGATATGTGTTTAACCAACAAATTATATGGTCATAACATGTATATATAGGATACACATTGTACAACAAATGGAATTGTGGTCTCATAGTTACTAGTTGATAGCTAACATTTATACTATATTGGGTATTGCCTGTTATAGATTTATAAAATATGATAGTACATATACCACCTATGTACTTGCATTGGGGTCAAATGGTACATAATAGGTTTGTATCCTATTATGTAACGCTATAAAAGTATGTTCAAATGGGTTATATGTCCATGATATGGATACATATCTAATGTTGACATATATAGTGTTAAGTCATAAATGGGTCCTTATATTAGCCTGCAATATTCATAACAATTCCTTAGTTGGAACATGATACTAGGGTTATAACAGTATTAGTACACATGTAGTGGTTACATAAATTATGGACTGGGTACTTTATTAGCTATTATCACCTTAACTAAGAGTGTACATGTATACATGTATGCCAATGGCCATACAGTTTTTGCTTACAAATTTGGACTGGGTACATTACCTAAGGTTTTATTGCATATTGGTATGAGAATACAACGATATTCATATCCTTACTATACTCAAGGGTGGCATATTATATAACCTGACCTGTATGGTAACATGGTTGGCACTGTATGTAATTTAGTGTGATTACATCTTAAGTGGGAACAGGTCCTCTATATGCACATAATTCATATAGGATAGTAAGGATACACCACAGACCATAATAAAATTACCAATATAGGGCCAATGGGTATTTATATTCATTGTAACTAGAATTTACAATGGTACAATTGTATATAAACAAGTAATTACACATAACATACCTATATGTTAAGACAAGTGACATAATACGAACTATTTATCCAAAGTATAATAGTCCGCAATTAGGTTAGTTGGGTATACTCACTTGTATAGTACATCCTGTGAGTGGGACATATAATAATAAAGACTGTATGGGTATTATAACTGGTTGTTAGCCAGGTTGATAATGAGTACTTTAACATTATATCCTACTATAATGTACATATAGTAGATTAATGTACAGTACAAGCTTTTGGGACAATTGTATAGGGAACTAGCATACAATTTGGATGCTATATGTAGAATATGTCACTGTGTATTCATAAAATGTACCATATACTTATTATACTTATTTAGTATGCTGGAACGTATGTGTATATATATTGCTCCCCTACATGTTTGTAAGTAATGTTCATTGTGTGTTATACACATAGTAATCATGTGTCCATAACTAATGGTTATGTGTATGATGGATAATAATTAGGTAGCCATCTACCAATTATGTGTGTGATATGTAACCTTACTGGGATGACTATGTACATACTTACTGGGATGTAACCTTACATCCCAGTATGAATGTATTGTATGGATATTAAGCTCTATAGGTCATGTTATTTAATATACTGACACTATATTCTCCATGTATGCACATGTGGTTATAAAGACCATATCAAAGTACCCACATTATTTAGGGTATACATGTATTATATTGCATTGTATAAATACAGGCTACTAGGGCACACTGAAAGTAATTAGTCTCATTCATATAGTGTTTAATATATCTATCCATAAACTCATATGTAATACACATTGCGGTGTATATAGTCATTATGGGTGTATACAGGTAACCATACAACATTATGTCTTGGTACACATATGGTTGTGTGTGTATTTATTGAAGTGATAATTAATGACCATGGATGTTGAGGACATTTTACTCAGTGGCATATATGTACATGCAACTTATTTGTAACTATCCTATCTAGGGAATAATATGTGCATGTATGGTTGCAATACATGCGTAACACATGTCTAATAGGATGCAGGTAAATATCCATTACCGCTATATACCATTAATGGTATGAATTAGAAAAATAATGGCCAATTGTATACACACATATGGAGCCCATAGTGATCCATCCTACCAAGTTACAGGTACATGTAGCTTGATAGAAGTCACTATCAATGTGTGGTTATGCATACCCGGATAGCCTCAGTAAGGTACATACATTCATACCATGATATGAATGGGCATCTGCATATACTATCACATGACCTTTGCATATAACAGAGGTACTCATATGGACTGGCCATATAGTAATGTTAACTCCCAGGTATGTATGGTAAACATATAGATGTAGTACTCTTTATATAACTACATGTCTATACATGTAGACATGTAGTTATATGAATACATGTAGTGTATAGTAACCATTGTATACCATGCTCATTCCATCTAATAACATCATAAACTAGTATACCATTGGGTATCAATATTCTGACCAATAATTACCCTAATTACATATATCCTTAATTATAGTACCATCTGGCCTGGTATACATCTTATTAGAATACCAATGTTAAGGTGCATTATGTATGCACACATAGCCTCGTACATAGTATTCCCATGTATTTATGTACTCTAATTAAACATTTATACCTAAATGTGCTATAGAATCATACATGATACTATGGTTATTTGCATGTGTGGGTATATAATTATGTATACAAAGCCATAGTATGTCACACCAATGATGAGGATTTTGTGTACTATAAGTGACATGGAAGGACTATCTGTATATATCTACACGCATATATAGTCGGTATGTGGCAATGACTAATCAACCCATATTACGCAATGTTATGGCCATGTTATACGTCCTATTTATTTGGTACATATATGTTTGGTAAATGATGTCATCCATATATCAACATACTAAATATGACATACATGCCATATTAACACTCATGTTAATGGTAGGGTACACATGTATTATACCCACTCACCATCCCATACTACTATGTTATTGAGGTTGTATATAATTTAGCTCTATCTAGTAAATGATATCCTAGGTGCAATCCATGTATAACTTACCAATTAGTGTTTGTACATAGTTCAATTTACATATTTATCTACACAAAGGATTATTTATTCAAAATGTAGATACCATTCATATAATATAACGTGCAACTAGGATAACTTTCACCAATGCATACATCATACAATGCATGTTGTATCAAATGAATGATACAAGTCACATTAGGGGATACCCCACTCACAAGTCTATATAACTGACATTCAATGTCATACGTTACCTTGTATAGTATGATGTATGCATTGGTGAAAGTTATACTCATAACCCATACTAATTTGGAGGTTGGGTAATTTTATACACCCCATGCTTAAAGGTACTACTGAGCATAAAATTCTATCTGAGTGTCTATATAAGTGCATACCACCAACTTCATTTTATTACCATTATAAGGACCAAGGACTTCATGTTGTAGTTTATACCCATTTGTTTTATATCCCTAATATTGATATGATGGTATCAATATCATAATTGGATGGATATAACACATCAATATACCATTTATATAGGGGTAATGACACAATATAGTTGGTCAACAATATGCATGCATGTGCTATGTTTCGTTACATTTGGATTGATACCTATATAACCCATGAATGTCATACCAATGGTACATAATATAGGAGTTCGTATTATGAGGTAATACTGGTGGGTGGTACCTATATAGTAAATATCTTTAGTAAATTATCCTTGCTTGTTCTACAACATTATTGGTTACATTATGGTGTTATGGTGTTAGTACCTACATTGGAGTGCTTGTCACTACACTAGATAGGTACATATATTTTCATGTAATTATAAATATTTGTACTCACATTTGCAGTTATATCTGACATTTCCATACACATTACCATCGCACCCACAAGCTATAACACCCACTTATCAAGTGACACTCTTGTAGTTGGTTATTACATGTACATGACTAATTTGTCATCACCATATCCATAGGATAATTAGACCCTATGTAATGCCACCATTAGGTGTTACATTAAATGTTATATAAGGTAAACACAGTATAAACAAAACTGTAGTGATACATATAAGACATATGAATTGATTCCCATAGACAAGTAATTATAATTATCACTATGTAAATAATCGACATTAGTTACATAATAACCTAATGATTTACATTCTTAGGCATGTATGTTAATGATCCTATACATTGGGTCATACAGTCTGATAAGGTAAAGTTGCATTTTTGCTTTAATTTAATGTTCCTTCAGCAATATGTATGATAGTATTATCCCATATTAGTCAATTAGAGATATTGATCAAGTGGAGTTAGGTTTATAAGTTCAAAATAATTGGTATACTAATTACCTTAGTGGCCATACAATATATGGAGTACTAATAGGGGTGGATGTATTAGTTATCCAAATGCTAACACTTATGACGTGTGTTCCAAGCTATAATTGTATGTCCTATATATGTTATCACATGAGTGAGAAGTGTGTATCGATGAGTCAAATGTGTTTATAGAATGTGCAAGGAACCCATTATATCACATAATATCAATGTATTGTCATGGTAAGTGTATGACTACAAACTATTAACATAGCCAATGTGATATATACCAAACGACGTATGGTAAGGTAATGCTATGATACTTAAGATTGGTACTAAATAACATATGGACTGGGTACTTACCTAGGGTGAGACCCATGGGTTAACCATAACATGTATGCTTGGATGGCCATTTAGGATCAGCCATACATTAAGCCTTATCACAATGTATACGAACTTATTGTGTGTAAACTTATGTTTACACTCTCATATATGTCCCATATGATTAAATCTATACATTGTTAACATTTATGCACATTTTGGGTGGTGTTTATCCACCTGTATAACTCAAGTGGTATTATAATAACATGCCCTTAGATATGTTTGTATCATATGGTTATCATATACATTGATTTACATATGGTTATGTGGAAACCCTTCTGCAAACCAAGCTTGAGTACTGACTAGTGCCTTACATATGCTATGATGACTAGGTTACATATGATTTACACATTATTATCAAGTGTGTAAATCATATGCTTATGGGATATACCTCTGCAATTACTCAGTAAGGATATGCTTAACTATAACATGAAGAGCTATCTCAATAATAAGGGTTGGTACCATAATACAACCATACCTAGTCATAAATAGGTATACTCTTGACCATATATGTAATTACATACTAGTCCACTTACCCATCATTGTAAGGTTAGGTATTTATACATTATGGATGTGTATATCATGGTATAGTGTGTATGAACTTCTGTAATACGTGTATAATTGTTGTCACCATGTACAATGTGTATCACATTACATAACATGCAATAGTATGTATGACTAGTAACACATTAAGTGGGTGCCTATGTATTAGGTACCCATGCATCTGGTGTTAACTATGCCACTCACTATAAATGGTGACAACATATTATATGTGTTATGTATGATAATTAGGCTCAAACTGAAGTTACCCTAACCACTTGATACAGACATTGACTAAGGATGGTATGTTTAAGATTACCATGTCACACAAGTATGGTATGGTATATGTAATGGAGTACATTGTGTGGGACATTTCGTTCAAGATCTACCATCCATATAGGTAATGTATGTAGCATTGATGATTATATCTGACAGGTACCACATGTAACTAACATCCATGACTTATAATAAGACATATGAAAGGTTATGATAGCGCCAAATTATGGCTTTTATGTTTTGTGCATCTATATCATGTGTATTCTAGTGATATGTTATGTGTTAGTACCCATAGTGATATCATATGTGATACAACCAGGAATACTCATACATAATATTACCCATGGTAGTAATATACTTTATGCATGTCCACATATTAGAGATGTATAGATATCATATTTATAATATATACACATGTACATTTGGATAGATTAATTGTAATGGGTACAAAAATGTCCAGGTATGATATTTATTTTATGTACTAAAATATCCTAGGGACCATAGGTAGGCCCTTCAAAATATCACGGATGGATGATATTTTGTTACCAATAATAATATTGGTGGCCATATAGTTGTAATATAGTGATACTCCAAGAGTATGTATACATGGTAAGTGCTTATACCAATTGGATCTAACTATGATTCTAGGGTATAAAATGGTGGCTCCAAAGGTATATATGGGCCATACTCCAGACTAATCATGGGTATAAACTAGTACATCATATAGAGTTTATATACCTATGCACCTCATTTAGGTGAGATCATGTAGCGAGTACCAAGCCATGAACAGTGTTAATAGATTTCCACTAGAACCATCACAGGTTGCAATGATGCACTATTCTAGTATGGGATGTGACATTTACACTCTTGTATTGCAAACATACACTATATTACATGGGAGTAATATATACCATGTAATGGACTTAGTTAACAACACACCAATTTAGCATTATCAATTAATATATTAGGTCATAATATATACTTGTTATGTCATTAGTCACATGAGGCATACCAAGCTGAACTAAGTACTGGGCCACTCTATTTTATATCTAAAGGGGTCAGAAATCAACCATAGGTATATGTCCATTGTTGGATATAGATCTACATTATACATATGTGGCCCTAGTTATACCATAACATTAGGGATTGATAATATTAACAATGTGATGATACGTATATATTAGTATGCCATGGTATGGGGGATCAGCATTTACAATGTCTGGTATTACCCATGGGCACATATTATATGCATTAGGATATGCATAATATGGTTGAGGCATTACATAAGGATACAATGTATAACAAGTTGGCTAGCTTCGTACAATATTAAATATCATGTATCCCTTTAATATAACTGGTTACCATATCCTTACATACCTTAAATCATATAGTTATAATTTTAAGGTATATCCTATAAGCACATTTTCATATCAAGGTGTATACTAGTGCCTTTGACCTAAGGAACTCTATATGTTTACATGGGATTTAGTAAAACTAATCCTCCATATACATTATATTGATGTGGTGAGTTGCAAGACATATATTGATATAATGGTACTCTTCTAAATAATTAATGGTATAATACTGATGTAATCTATGTATGTTCGATACCACATATCATTGTAGTTTACAAAACCATATACCTAGTATGCTCCCACATGAAGTAATACACGGGTTGCCTATTACTTGCAATTATATGTGCACATAATTAACATAGGTAACCCACATTGTATTTGTAAGAGTAAATAGCCTTATGTTGGTATACACTCATGATAGATAAAGTATTGCGAGAACCACGTAATTCAGGGTATCATAATGAATACCTTTTGCACAATATGGTTATATAGACATACCAGTATAACATACCACCCATGGTTAACTAATTTACTATATGTAGTGATATAGACAAATCAATTTATGTCTAACATCCCCTATGTTGATACTATATACTATACAACACTTACACACAATGAGTGTCCATACAATTAGCAATTGTACACTATGGTTAACTTTTACCTTTCACCAGTTAAAGTTACTATGAATGGCTAGATGTGTATATACATGTGGGTTATGGTATCCAGTTATATATTTACCACTATGTATACATGCACTAGGGTGTAGCACTTAGATTGTATACCCTTTGGAATGCATTATACTCATACTTAGACATGACATAATTATGTTTATCTCATAATTATTATTATACCATAATAATGGTATAATATTATGAGTGACATTATGTTATCTTATAGTGGTACTCTTATACCAACTGACCTAGGACATATTAGTAGACATCACACGGTAACCTTACATGTATCCCATCCCATATTTTATATATCCCAATTAATGCCAACCCCTCTTAGGTATAGGCTCCACTCAACTATTAAAATATTGTTACATGACTAATAGACCCATATTTACACTGTTATATATGGTCTCTATACTTTGCATACTCACCACTATCATACTATATAATGTATTGATTATATATTCCATTTAATCATCATCTCCTATGTTACATATGTTATCATCCAATATAAAGGAAACATAATATATTAGGTCACTAACATTTACTATTGTGTATAATACAGGTACAATACAGTATAATTATGGATATCTGATATGGCAATAACCTAGAATCAACGTCTAGATCACCTCCGTTTCAATAATTGCTCGCAAACCTAAATTCAATCAATCTAACAAGACCCTTCACCCCCAAAACAGCAAGGAATTATTAACAAAGAGTACAAAGATTGCAAGAATTGAATTAACGCCACAAGTTAGAACTTACTTGATAAGTTAAATCAATCCTTATGGTTCAAGCAAGAATCTGAATTCTCTCTTGAAGAAGACTTTCCAATGTTTATTCACATCTAATCTGAAGTTCACGCATAAAGTAAGGGTTTAAATACCCTTGTGCAATACAAACCCTAACAAAGATAACCTAAAAATCCTAAAGAAAACTCAAAATATCAAAAAGGCCTTCTTGAAACAAATCTGCCCAAGAACAAATCCCACATAGATTTGGGCTTCAAAAACTAATTAAAATTTACTAATTCTAGTCCAAATAGGATAAGGCAACTACAAAAATAGAAGACTAACTTAAGAGGGGTGAATTGGGCTTTTAAACTAGGCTCACAAGCTTGGTTCCTTAAAATAAAACATGCACATGACTTTTTTAATGAAGCACATGCACACTTAATGCAAATCAGC
>JANQBM010416454.1:0-18563 GCA_025594535.1 Erythroxylum domingense
ATTAATGTTATTATTATGATTAGTTTTGTACTTCAGTATATTACTTATTAAAAATAAATGTATTATTTTTATGAAAAATATATTTATTTATTATTATTATTATTGTTATTATTATTATTATTAATTAAATTTATTTCTATTATTATAATAACTGTTAAATATTTTTATTAATAATAAGTATGTATGTATATATGCTTTTACGTAACATTTGACACCGTTATATGCAGCTATTATATATATATGTAAAGTATTAAGTAATTTATTATTAATAATAATTAATATAATTAATAAAGATAAAGATAATAACATTAATAATAAATTTCAACAGTAAGTGGAAGTAAAATTTTTATTAGATAATGAAGAATTAATCAAAACAACTTCTCACTATACAGAAGCATTAAACGACAGCACTACTTTTCATGCAATAGCAGTAGAAATATTTAGAGAATTTATTGGAAAAGACTATAGTCATCGTAAGCAAGAAGCAACAGATGCAGACAAAATAACAGCATTAAAACATTTTAATAATGTGTATATATATGACCTTTGTTATTTAGGACATTATATTTGTGAATTTAAAAAATATTACTATAATTTAACAAGAGTAGAACAAGAAACTTATACTCATATCTTTATTCAAAAATTACCATATCCTTTTAGTCAAAAAGTAGAAGAAATATTTCAAAAATTAATAAGTGAAAATAAAATAGCACATAATTTAGGAGGAGCTATCTCTACAGCCCAACAATCAATGTTTAGAAAGTCAACTAAGAAAAACTTTAAAAAGTCACAAACTTCAACTTTGTTGCTCAAGAAATGCAGATGTACCACAACAATATGGATATCCACCTCTTTCTTATAAACCACGAAAATATCAAACTTTTCGAAAATATAGATGGAAAAAATATCCTAAAAGATATTATAAACATAAACCTTTTAAACCATATAAAAAATATTTTAGAAAAGACAATATAGAACCTTTAAACCAAAAAGAACTGATTGTCCACAAAAGAAAAAGAATTGTAAATGTTGGTTATGCAAAGAAGAAGGACATTATGCAAATGAATGTCCCAATAAGAAAAATAAAAAATTTCAAGAAAAAATCAATATATTAAACTCAGCTTTAGAAAATGAATTAGAACCTATCGAATCTGAATATAATACTGATTCTACAATCTCTTCAATCTATCAATATGAGTCTATTACAGAAAACTCAGAATCCTCGAGCAAATCTCAACACTACCTTTATTCAAGTAACTATTCAGAATAAAACAATAAACGCTTATATAGATACAGGAGCAACTATATGTATAGCTTCTAAAAAACTCTTACAAAATTGGAAGAAATTAGAAAAACCTTTGCAAATTCGAATAGCAGATGGAAGTTTTAAAGAAATATGGTATGTAAATTTTTATAATAATATTTTAATAGAAAAATATACTTTTCCTATACCAACAATTTATCAACAAGAATCAGGATTATCTCTTATCTTAGGAAATAATTTTCTAAAACTGTATAATCCTTTTTGTCAATATTTACATTTTATCACTTTAAGAACCCCGTTTATAAAAACTATTAATCAGAAATCAGTTATTTTAAAATTTCCAATTTATCATACGAGTTATTATCAACAATTACAAAATATTGTTTGTCAATTAGATTCTCTTCAGTTCTATCTTTTAAATAATATGACTATTCAAACAGAAATAGAAACCTTATTAGAACAAGTATGTAGTGAAAACCATAATAATCAATTAATAGAAATAAAACTTAAAAACTCAACACAAGAAATAAATGTTCGAAATAATATTCCTTATTCTCAAATAGATGTACAAGAATTTATTACAGAATGTAATGATTTATTAACAAAAGGATTAATTACTGCTAGTACAAGTAAACATTCAGCCCCTGCTTTTTATGTAAATAATTCTGCAAAAAAAAAAACGAGGTAAAAGAAGAATGGTTATAAATTATAAGAAAATGAATGAAGCAGCAATAGGAGATGCATATAAATTACCTAGAAAAGATTATATTATAAATAAATTAAAACGACATACATGGTTTTCTACACTAGATGCAAAGTCAGGATACTGGCAATTAAGATTACATAATGATACTAAGCCTTTACAGCTTTTACTTGTCCTCTACAGAAGCATTATCAGTGGAATGTTTTATCATTTGGATTAAAACAAGCACCTAGTATTTATCAAAGATTTATGGATAATAATTTAATAGGTTTAGAAAACTTTACTTTTGTATATATTGATGATATTATTATTTATTCTAATAAGGATAAAATTGATCATTTAAAAAAGGTAAAAATAGTCCTACAAGGATGTAGTGAAAAAGGTTTAATTTTAACTAAAAAGAAAGCAAGAATAGCACAACAGAATATTGAATATTTAGGTATAACATTTCAAAATGGTTATTTAAAATTACAACCAAATATTTTACAAAAAATAAAGGATTTTCCCGATCAATTAACTAACAGAACTCAAGTACAACAATTTCTAGGAATTTTAAATTATATATCAGATCAAGGTTTTTTGCATAATTTAGCAAAAGAAAGAAGAATTTTACAACAAAAATGTAGTACTAAAAGACAATGGGATTGGACTGATGCAGATATCAAAGAAATGAGGAAACTCAAAGCTTTATGCACAAAAGTACCAGCTTTATATAATTATCTTCCTCAAGATGCACTAATTGTACAAATTGATGCAAGCAACGATACGTGGGCCGGATGCCTTTTGGCAAGACCTCCACAATCTAAGCAAATACATTTATGCAAATATATCAACGGGACTTTTAGTCTGACAGAATGCAAATATCCTATTCATGAAAAAGAGACACTTGCTTGTCTCAGAACTTTACGAAAATGGAAAATTGATTTACTACCTGTTACATTTTCAGTTCAAACAGATTCAAAATATTTAGTTGGTTTCTTAAAATATAATATAAGAGCCAATTTTAATCAAGGAAGATTAATTCGATGGCAACTCGAATTAAATCAATATCAATTTTCTATTCATTATATCAAATCCTCTGACAATTTTCTTGCAGATATATTAACCAGAGAATGGAAGCAGTATTAACAAGTTTAGAAGATGCATTAGCCCAAAAAGAAATCGAATTGATTATTCAACAACAACTTGTTGGTACAATCACCAGAGACATCAACCAACTCAAAACCGCTATCCAAGTCCTCAAACAAAATGTAAAACCCGAACTAAGTTCTTCTCCTTCTACTATCTCGATTCAGCCAAAACCTGAACCTTTAACCACACCACCACTTATCACCCCTCAATAATTTACTCATCCATCTACCTCAACACTGTCTTCTCAAAAACAAGAAGAATTGTCTGAAAGGCGGGTGTATGTTATATACAATGGACCGATGGCAGGTATTTTTGATGCCTGGCATAAAGCAGCCACTTATATAGTAGGACATGCAGGAATCATTCACAAAAGCTTTACCAATCGTGCTGAGGCCGAAAAATCCTTAGCTGAATATAAAAACCAAAATCCTACACTCAAACCTCAATATAGCCAAGTCCTTAAAACACCACCTCCTACTCCAAACACTCAAAAAATGCAAATCCTTGGAAAACTAGTCAATCTTGACCGTATCAATTCTATTCCAAGCAAACAAATCCAGATAGCAGCAAAAAGATTAACCTCTGAAATGTTTCTTGACTGTTTTCAAAATATAAACTCTTGGACCGAACAACATAAAATCTTTCACTATTATTCTCAAAATCGTGGAAGATATGGACCCGAAGCAATAGTTTTACCAGAAGCAGATCCTCTAACCACTTATTTACTTTTTCAAAGTGATTTGATAGACACTTTATTTATCATCAATATTCAGATTCTTTCTGAGTTTCTAGCAGGTTTTATCCAGGCAGTAAAAAATTACAAAGATCGGTTTGCAAAGGACCGAGAAATGTACTTAAAAATTTGGAGCAGCTATCCAATCTTTAAAGCACAAGATACAATAAATGATGCAGATATAATTCTACCAAGAATGGCCTTCATCACCATAGGTGTTATTCATGGAACCTATCCTCTACTAGATGCACCACCTCAACATCCAATCGAATGGGAGCTGATCAATCAATTTAACTTAAATTGTTTAGAAGGAGTTTACATGCAGACATCTCGAATCGACAAACAATCCATGCTCAGGATTAACTACAAAGGACAACAAGTTTTAATGACTTCAGTATACAAGCAACCAATTCAGAAAGATTCCATTCAAGTAGTTCAACAATTTATTAAGCCTTTTCATCATCTGGAAGGACACTTTGCTACACTTAATCATCGATGGAAAGATGCCATTTGCAGACAAATGCAAGGACATAAATTACATCATTGTAGTCATTGTCCATCCAGCTCAGAAAGCAAACAAAACGACAACGACTCAGTGGAAGCAATAATTGAAGAATAAGACAAAGGAATCAGTTTTTATAAAAATGTAGGCCCCAGCGGCTTTAAAGCATCGGCAGAAATGCTCTGCTTTTCCCTGTACATTACTTTACCTTACTTTTCCTGTAGTTTTCTCTTTACTTTTTCTTTTTCTTTTTCCTTTAGTCAAAGTTGTCGGCCATATTGTCAAGCCACCTATATGTTACTATTTTTATCCTTTTCCTGAGTCTGTATCTATATAAGAAGACGCTCTTTGTCTTCTCAAAACACGAATAAATAACTCTTTCTCTCATATTTTCTCTGTCTAGCCGTTTATAGTCAGAAAGACGTTCAGGCTTTGAGAATCAGGTATGAGATTAAAGTATTTTTTACTCGTCAATCCTTTACTATCTTTTTAATCATATTAAGTTTAATTATTTCTTTATCTTGTTTCATTCAGCATGTCTTTCAGTTATTTTAATTACAAGAAACTTTTAAAAGAGGCTATCAAAGAAACAGATCAAAAAGAAGAAGAATTAGAAGATCTACTTCGTGTTCTTCATGCACAAAACAAGAAAGCATATCACTCCAAAGATGCACAAAGATATAGAAAGATGTTTGATACAGCAGCTCAGATAAATAGATCTAATCATATACTTCGAATAATTCGAAAAACTAGACAATTGTATAGTAGGATGCTTCAAACTCTTATTAACTAATGCATTATTTTGATCTTAAACAACATTTAAAACAACAAATTGATATAGATAGAAAAGCAAAGGAAAGATATACAAAGCAGATTAATAAATTAAAATGGAAATTACATCAGGCTAGAATATCAAAAGAATCTGAAAAAATAATTAGATATCAACTAAGTTTAGAAATATTATTTCCTATACAAGAAAGAAATAAACAATTATTAAAACAAGATCTGACAGATATATCTAGATTAATTTGTTAAAAATGGATAAACAATTTATGTCACAAATAGGAGAAGGTATTTACATGACAGAATTCGAAGGACGAAAAAAAATCAAAATTTAGCACTTAAAAACTCTTTAGATCAGTATATTGAACAAATACATATAGATTTAATGGCATCATATGATAGATCTCATATAATAGAATGTAATAGGAAAATCGAATTTTTAATTCACATAATTGAAAAATTAAATGAATTCGTTAAACGGGATAAAAATGTTTAATATATTGTTTATTCTTTAGTATATCAATCTTTTGTCATAATTATTTTGCATTACTAAATTTTTATTTTTATTGTTGTATTTCCTGTTTACCATCCTTTCAATTATCTGATTATTTACATTCTTGTTATAATCATAGATTTACACCTCTTTTATTTCAGTATCTATTAGATAAATTATTTAATCCTACTATAGATTATAATAATCTCAAATAAAATTCTTATCTGTCAAAACCTCTAATTGTTGATTCAACGATTAGAAAACATATATGAATTGTTCTATGTGTGAAGAATTAAATAATCAAATACAATATACACAACAAAAACTTGAAGACTATTTAGAACTTATAAGTCATGCAGAAGATCGGATTAATTATCTTATATTTACAGGAATAAATAGAATAGGTAGAAGACCCTATGAAGAACAATTATCTGTTTATCATCAGCTATATCAATTATATAGTAATTATTTATTAGCCAATCTTGAAGATATTTTAGAAACACATCAGTTATATCATCACTAATGTCTGAAAATCAAAAAGATTCTACTATATTAGATCTAGATAATCTAGAAGTATATGAAGCCGAAGGAATATTTCACATAGATACTCTATTATCTAATGAAAAACTTAAACAAATAGAAAAAACTCAATTAAATTTAAAAGAAGGGCAAGATATTCATAAAACTACTATTTTTAATAGATTAATAAATCGAAAAAATATTATTTATTTCGGAAAAATTTTTCTTGAAACTCCTATTAACATAGAAAAATGTAATGGTCATATTAGAATAAATTTAATCAATCAAGAATAGATTTTTAAACATTTACAGAAAATTCCAATAGAAAAAAGGACAAAAATTGGTTATATTCATCTTTCAACTATTCAAATTCTTTTAAAATCTACTTTTCAAGAAGGAATTGATTCACCCATACGAATGGCTCATACGGAAAAATTAAATTTAATACAAGATTGAAATTAGGATTACCATTAAAATCAAAAGATTTAGAAGAACAATTAACAATTGTATACAAATTTGATAATGAAATTTTAATGACATCAGGGCAATATCCTTTTTCTATAACCTATCAAATTAGTTATGCTCTTACAAATTCACATCATAGTATAGAATTTAAAAATACAGATAAATTATATATTGACCAGTTGTTTAATGATGTAGCAAAGGTAGGAACAAATTTTAGAACAAAAATTAGATCTTTACCTCCAATTCAATATCCAATTCTCTCTAGACATTCTTTTTCTGATACTTTATCTACCTCTACTTCTAATCCACCATCCCTTTTTAATTGAACTCAATCATATAGATCAGACAACTATTTAAAAAAGAAAAAATCAAAAGAATCTCCAATAGCAATCACTGATCCAACTGTCTTTCATTCTTCTTTAGATACTTCCAAAAAATTAGATCTTGTTCAAGCTCAACTTTCCGATTTAACCACCTATTTAAAACAAACATTATGAGTATTAGTCAAGAATTAGCTGACATAAAAGTACAGTTTAAACAAGTAGAATATCAACTTCATAACATAAATAAAAAACAAACAAAATTGATAAATCTTATAAATGAATTAAAAGAGCAAAATTATAACATAGAAGCTAAGTTAAACTATCGAATATTATAATAATAATAACTCAAATTAATAAAATTGGTAATAATAAGGAATTTAATAATAATAATATTGCCTTTTTTATTTATATATATTTAATATATAAACATGCTAAAGTTGATCTTATTAAGTATATACTTTTTATATATATATATATATATATACTTAATAGTAAGATAAGGTTTCCATCCCAACAGAGAATGAATCATAATCAATTTATAAATAAATTATAAGTTAATGATAAATCTATTAATTCATTATATATTTATTAGCATTAATTATATTATATTAAATATTAATTATAACTGAATAAATTAATTTATAAATAAATTATGTTATAATAACTGAATAGACTAATTTATAAATAAATTATGTTAAATGTTATATTTTAATTATACTTGGTTAGCATCAACTCATTATATATTTATTAGCAGTAATTATATTATAATTTAATTAGAACTATAAAGCTAATTGTGTTATGTATGCTTTTTATTAGTATATGTGTTAGTGGTGAACTTGCATTATTAGTTATTATTAATTGTTATATACAAAATGATTATTTGTATTACAAGTTACATGTTTTAAATAATTACTCAAAGTTGTTTTTAATTGTTGTAATTTTAATTATAACAATATTATTTTAATAAAAAATTAAATTAAATTCTAAATTAAATTATTGACATGAGAATGTTTTAAAATTTTTAATCTATTCAGATGCAGATGAGATGTTGGCTCGTGAACTTTAAGAACAACTATATCAAGAAGCTCCTGTATTTGTTGGTAGTGAGGTTTGTTGTTCATTTGACGTTTATTGGTTTTACTTACTAATCCTATCTGTGGTCTTTCTGCAGTGGCAAGCATTTCACCAGCTTTTCATTGTTTACTCACTTTTGACAGATTGATGAGAGTATTGCTTGGGCAATGCAACAAGATGAAATTGCACAGAGTTCTACTTCTACCGAAAATCCTGATGCACCCCTTCTTGTAAGTTTGCCTTTTCAAATGTAGTGTAACTAAACTTGATAGCCTTCGTCAATTGCGTGTTAATGACAGCATGACATATTTATGTTGAAGAGCTAAGTTCATTAAAACGAAAAATAAAAAGCAGAAAGATAGCCATGATATTGTTGGTTTACTAAGTTCACCAAGAATATATGTATATCTTCCTTTTCTTTAAATATTTTCATCTTTCAGTTCATACCTGTCTTCTTGGGTATGGGGAAACTGGATTTTTATGGATGCTATTGCTTTTTGATGGTTATTGACTGAAATGAATCACTGCTAGTGCTATGGTTGTTGGTAGATGTTTTTTTCATTGTTTCTCATTTGTGCATGTTCCCTTTCCTTTCCTCCTTTTTTTTTAATTTTTCCTTTTGTTGAAGAAGTATGGATCATGTATTGTAAATATGAAAATATTTTTGTTTATCCCTGAAATATTTATATGGATGAGTATTGGAAAAAGGAGTACTAAAACCCTAAAAGCAAGATTAAAAATATGTGCCTTGCTCAACCGACAACAATGTGGATTAAACCATAGGATCAGGCATGCATGTACCCTATTATGTTTAAATTTCTAGCATTTGATATTTGCACTTGGATTTAGGTTGATTAAGGTGATCACAAGCCATTACTACTTGGGTCTATACCAAGCCATATCACGTAATTTATTTATAAATTAATTTATTCAGTTGTAATTAATATTTAATATAATATAACTACTGCTAATAAATATATAATGAATTGATGCCAAGCAATAAGGAACCTTAGTATTATATACTTAATAAAATAATCTTTTAATATATACTGTGTAATTTATAATTTGACATTAATAATGTCTCTAAAATCACAATATTTTAAATTTAAAATAACAATTAATTTTTAATTTTTGTTTACATTATTTGTCACATATTTCATATAAAAATAATAATCATAGTTAATATAAAAATATCATTTAATCATCAAACTAATATAAAATTAAGAATAATATAAATATTTAAAATATTTTAAGTTCATCATGTAATAAATAATAATTAAATCAAAAAATTTTAAAATAAAATTTGGTTAACAAACTTTACTCTAGGGCTTCAAATTAATTAAGGGATCAATGATTTGTGTCAAAATAACTAATAATAAATGTACAAAAATGTTTTCATACTTGATATATACAGTCTATGAATAATTAGAATGAGTTGGAGACATATATAACACTCACTAAAATTAGTAGATATTGTTATATCATAATTGCAATTGGTGCATGAATGACTTTTACAATGTTTATAAAAGGATTTTGAGTTAGTAAAAAATAAAAAGTTACACCAATAATATATACAAACAAATATTGATAATATATTTAAAATATAGATTAATATATAATCATTATATATAATTTAAGTATCCATTAATTAATTTTATTAGTTATTATTTATCATAATTATTTTTTTGTTTAATTAATAAAAACTCATTTTTCCTTTAAAAGTTTCTAGAATTTATTTAACAAGCCAAAATAACCCAGGAGCTAAATGTATACGTTTGTCTAGATGATCCAGAATGTTTAAAACGCAAAAGTCCAAAATCCCCCTATTATAATATATACATGTGTATATGGACATCTGATTAACTGTGGAATTTTGATATATAAAGGCAAAACCGTAAAATAATAGCCACAGCTCCACATCCCAAGAGTCAACATCAAGAACTTTCCTCAGCTCTCTAGATTTCCCTAAAACGCTAAAGCATTTCGATTTATCGCCTCTCAAATCTGTCAGATTAAGACAACGCAACTTTGAATCTTCATTCTTCTAGTCTGTTTTACTTGGCATGTTGTGTTCTGTTGTGTGTGAGGAGTGAGGACTGATTGATTGAAGGTGAGACGACGATGGTGAGCATGTGTTGTCCGTGGGTAAGGCATGACTGTGAGGAAAAGACGATGGGTTGTGTCGAGTGGGTGGCGCAGAGTTGGCGGATAGGAGAAAGGGAGGGAGAGAGACAGCCAGAAAGAAATGAAGGACGCGACACCAGTGAGAGAGAAGATTTGTTAGGGACGGCGAGCGAGAGACAATGAGAAAGAAATGAAGGGCCCGGCACCAGTGAGAGAGAAAATTTGGTATGGACGGCGGGAGGAGTAGGGGGTAGTCTGTTGTGGATGTAATAAAAATGTCGCACTGTTCACAGTGTTTGAATCAGATTTAACATGTACTTATAAATATGTTAATTTGTATGTAATAAAATTAGGTATTTTGTGCTTGTAAATGGCATTAGTCCTAGCTATTCCATTCTATTAGTTGAGGATATAGTATATTTGAGTTTGCAATGAATTGTTATATTGATTATTAAATAATTAAAGTTCTACATAATAAAACATTTTGATATAGTATACAAGTGATAAGATAAAAAGAATTTAATTGTTTTCGTTTTAATGTTGAATTTTATTATTATTTATTGAAGGATGAATATTTAAAATGAATGTGTGTTCATCTTATGACTTGTTTGATTTATATCACCTGTAGGATTTTATGTTTGTTAGTTATATTTAAGTGGTCTAAATCTAGTTAAGTAATAAATTGCTTTGTTTGGTTTGAGGTTAATGAAAAAAATTTGATTCTTGATTATTATTTAGGTCATGCCTCATATGAGATTTGGATCATCTTCATTTTCTAAAGCTGGTCGTGTTCCCGATTTAGGTAATCCTTGCCTTCAGTTTAATAATGCTGAGCAGCAATCAAGGTATGTAACTTTAAAAAATCGTTCCATTATTCCAAATAGATTCATTGATCATGCAGCTATAAGTGAGTTAGGAATTGCAAAATGAGTCAATGAATTATTGCATAACATAGGATGGGATAGATTTGTAAATTTTAGGTAAATTTCTTATGTTGATTAACTCTCGAATTTTTGTCAACTTTAAAAATAACCTATAACGAGGATGGTATCATGATTAATATGATATTCAGATTAATGAATACGATGCATTTGCTTAATTTAAATGAACTGAATGATATATTTGGATTTCCACATAGTGAGTTAATTGGTTATGATGTTGAGTTTAGGCCTAGAGAATTTTGGAGTGAAATTACAAATTCAAGAGATGTTTTTTCTCCAAGTAGGTCAAAATCATCAGCTTTAGTGGATCCTAGTTTATGCTATCTTTATAGGATAGCCTTTTAACTTGCACAATATTTGGTAGAGGGGATAGCCAGGGTGCAGTTTCAAAATCTGAATTGTTTGTATTGTGATGTATGGAGCATGGGAAGCAATTTAATGCTGGTTATTGGTTGACTGAGCATATGATGAGTGTAGCGATAGTTTGTGTTGGGAAAATAGTTGTTGGGGCATTTGTTACTTAAATTGTAGAGCATTTAGGTTTATTAAATGAGAGAACAAGTATGCAGTTAGTTCCTAGGAATTTTAGTTTAGACTTGCAGTCTTTGGTGTCAATGAAGAGTGCAAAGCGGCAAGGCGATCACTATGTTATTATTGGCGATGAAGTGACAGAACGTTCAACTAGTGAGCGTAGTCGGTCTGAAAGAGGTGAAGGTACGCAATGGGAAGGCCCCTCGGCATATCAAAGTACACATTTTAATATTGCACCTGCTTCTGCTGAATATCAATCATTAACAAATCAACTTGTTATTTTTGAATGACGAACGGATGAGAGGTTGCAAAGGATTGAGGCAAGTATTGCGGAGATCAAGGATTTTTTAGCAAATTTGAATCCTCGCTCCAGAAATCGTTCGGCTCCATCTTAGTATTGTGTTTCTATTTTTTTTTTGATTATTTTGGTTGTTTGTGATAACATTTGTTTTATTTCATTATTCGGCTTAATTAGTTTGCATGTTAGATCTTTTATTTAATTTCCTGTGATGTTGACCATCATTGTTGTACGTATCATGTTTATTTTTTTGTTTAATAGTTAAAGATGTGTGATTATTGATCGAACTTAATCAGGGTTATAAATGCATAATATAAGTGAATAAATATATTTGCATGCATGAGTTGATTGATCCAGATTTCAATTGAAAGGTTATTAGCTTGTTGTGATAGATGAATGACGCTTTCCTCCGGTAAAAGAGGGATATGTGTTGTTTGTACATTTAGTAGAAAAGGAAATCATATTAACTGAAGAAGAAAGAAAAAAATGAAAAAAAGGAAGGAGAAAATGGTAGGAGAAAAAGAAAAAGGGAAGAAAGAAAAACTAAAAGAGGGAAAAGGGTTTTAAAAGTAAAGGAGATTCTTGAAAAGAGAAAATTGTGTTTTATACTTTATTGGTACGTATCATTTTAAATGCTCAATTAGTCCTTTGGTTTTAAGCTAAATTTTATCTTTTCCATACCTTAACCAAAGCCTCATTACAACCAAAATAAAGACCTTCGGATTAATATCTGTGTAAGATATATAGTAGTCAAGATTGGATCAGCTAGCAAGCTTATGGTTAATGTTTAACATGAAATGGAAAATGAGTGAATGCTTTTGACCTTTGAGTGGTTGAAAAAGGGAAGAATTGAGTGAGTGTGTTTAGTTGATGTATTTGTGGATAATGGTTATGCATGTGAGAAATAATTTGTTCACGAATTATTATGAGTTTTAAAACCTTAGGTTGTGTTTGTGAAAGTGATCATTTAACATCTTTAATCATTAAATGAGAAAATAATTTGTTGTTATAACTTTTTTTTGTGTTTGTGCTTTTATGGTTGAATACTTTTAATGATTGTAGTTGTTTATCTTATCTTAATTCAATGTAATTGTTGATTACTTAATATTATTAATTCTCTTTAACAATGTTCTTGCGAAGAAAAAAGGAGAAGAAAGAGAAGACAAAATTGGAAGAAGAAATAGGAGACAAAATTTGAGGGCCGAAACGGACTTGGATGTTCTTAATGTAATTGTTGATAAAGAAGATGGTGTCAAGAAGAAGAAGATGAGGAAAGAGAAATATACGTATGGTGTGTCATTATTAAGAAGAAGAAAAAAACAACACTTATACATATACTATGAATGTTTATTCCTAACGTAGTAAATTTGAATTGTTGAATAGTTTTACTTTACTATATAATTGTGGGTCTCGATGTTTATATAGTGTTAATATTATTGTTGTGGACGGTTTTGTTGAATTTTTATGTTAGTTGATAGGCTAACATGATTAGTCATAGGTGTGCTTTATTGTGGGTTTTGATGTTTATGAAGTGTTAATGTTTTTGTTGTTGAAGTTTGTGTTGAATTTTTATGTCAGTTAATAGGCTGGCATAATCAATCAAGGAAGAAAATAAAATTTTAATTAGTGATGGGTGTGATTCTGTTAAAGTTTATTTATTAATAATAAAGATGTAATATTAAAATTAACAACAATAGTATACATCTATTTAAATCAATCAATTATAATCTAATTAGTAAATTAATTATATATAAATTACAATTAATTTTTTTTCCAATGATTAAGTACTTATATATGTATGTAAATTGTATAATAATTAATGATAGTTAATAATCATTATAACATTTAATATAGCAATATTAACTATTCAAATAATTAATAGTATACTAATAATCATTAATAATGCTTGGATTAATTAATTAGATTGTGATAAGTATTCTTGATAATATATTTAAATAGTATGTATTAATATTAATCATTCTTCATTATATACTGAATATGTGTAATAACATTATTATGTATTAATATTAATTATTCCTCATTCAAGAAGAAGGAAAAACAACACTTATACATGCATTGTGAATGTCCACTCTTAGAGTAGAAAATTTCGACATTTGAATAGTACAATTGTGGCTTTTGATGTTTATGTAGCATTAATGTTTTTGTTGAAACTTTGTTGAATTTTTTTGTTAGTTGATAGGTTAATAGGATCAATCATGGATTTTAACATGATGAAGTTTTAGTATGATGAGGTGTGATTCGTGAGTACTGTGAAAATTTTTTATTGGTAATGGGTGTGACTTTCTTAATTTGTATCTAATAAAAAAGACGTAATATTAAGATTAGTTACTGATTGAATAGTCAATAATGATATTGACTATTCAATCAGTAACTATCTTTTAATAAATAAAGTAATTAATAATATATTGATAATTATTAGAATCATTAATAATAATAGGTTAACATGATCAGTCATGGATTGTAACATGATCAGGTTCTAACATGATGGGTTGTGATTGGTGAGTACTGTGAAAAATTTTGATTAGTAACAGGTGTGATTTTGTCGAAATTTGTTTATTAATAATAAAGATGTACTATTAAGAATAGTACACTGGTAAAAAAAAAGTAATAAGTCAAATAATCATAACTTTGAGAAAAAACTTCATTTGTAGCAAACGGTTAAAATTTTTTATAACTTTATCATTAATAAATCAAATAATATAATCATTAATAATAATTCCATTAATTAGGTTGTGATAAGTAATCTTTATCATATATTTAAATATGATGGATTAAGATTTAATTGATCATATTACAATAATTATTAATCATATGAAATCTATTAGTATATATTGAAATAAATTCAAAAAGTTAATTATCATAATCTTTATCATATATTTAAATAGGACGGATTAACATTTAATTGATCATATTACGATAATTATTAATCATATGAAATCTATCAGTATATATTGAAATAAATTCAAAAAAATTTAATCGATCATATTATGATAATTATTAATCATATGAAATCTATTAGTATATATTGAAATAAATTCAAAAAATAATTATCAGTCATATAAACCATATAATAATAAAAGAAAAATTAAAATAATTTAATAATATTTAGAAGTAATTTGCATTATTTATCTTGTCACTCATCAACCCGTGACATGAAATATTTTAAAATTTGTTTGATACTTTTAGCAATAATAATAATTGTTAATTATTTAATTATTAATTTTAATTATGTAATTATTATTAGTTATAATGGTGCAAATTGAATAAAGGGTTTCTACGCACCTCTTTTGCTACTTTTCTCTCACTGAACTCTCCTTTCACAGTTAGCAGTTCATCCTTTCACAGTCGCTAATTTCGTTCAAAGTTTTCAGAAAATCTCTTAAGTTTTAATTTTTCATTAAAACTTTGATATTTGTAGACAATTTTGTTATTTTTGTTTTTTTTCTTGTATTCTTGCATTTTTGCAGGTTCTTATCTTTTAGGGTTTTTAAATTCTTCGTATTTGTTTGGGTATTTTTTGCAGGCTTTTACGCCATTATGCCTCCAAGATCAAAGAAAAGTGCATTGCAAATTGAAGTCGAGCTGAGAGATGAAATGGTTGTTAATATTGTAGCCAATTATGACGTTCCTTTTCCTATTTACACAGCGGAAGAAGGGTTGAGGTATACCTCTATCAAAAGTAGACTGATTCTCGTGCCACGATATTTTAAATTTGAAGTGTTAGAAAATATTGGATTGAAAGATAAAGTGATGATATTGGCTAATAGAGGCAGTTGGGGACGATTTGTTCAGATAGATTATCCCATTTTTCCTGAATTTACACTAGAGTTCTTTGCTTCCTTAAAGTTTGAATCAAGTAAACCTAGGAGATTTTGGTTTAGACTACAAGGTCAACTGTGTAGTTTGGATGAGAAGTTGTTACGCGAACTTTTTCATTTTTCTATATTGGAGGTAGAAGATTGTCATCAGGACTTCTCGACTGCAATTTATTGGAAGTTTTTAACTAGGTTTTCTGAGTTTGATCCTCATAATGCAGCCAACTCTCACATTGCGTATGCTGATCGGTTATTGCTGCGTAAATTCTTGTGTCATACTGTGTTCAGGAAAACTCAGAGCAATAAGTGTTCTTTTAAGGAATTGTTCTTATTATTTTGTATAGATGAAAGGATTAAACCTAATATGTTCTCTCTTTTCTTGCAATCTCTCATTCAAATTGTGACAAAGAAGAAAAAAGCCATAGGAATGGGTTATTTATCTACTACTTTGGCCAAACATTTTCAGATTGATGTTAGTGAACTAACCTATGTTCGTCGCGAGTATTTTGATGTGTCATATTTAAGATGCATCGAAATATTGTGTCATGATAAGATGGAGCTTCGAGATCATCGGACACGTACTACAGTGAAGGCCAGGTTCTCAGGGGAGGGTTGTAGTGTTCCATCTGATTTAGGCTTGTACGTATCAAGTGAGGAAGAATATGCGTCAAAGGATAGGGAAAAAGTATATGCATTGTTGGGTGAGTCTTATAGGAAGACAGAATATAAACTTAATGAGATGGTTGACAATTACAAAAAGACAGAAGAGAGACTTAATAAGATGGATGAACAGATGGAATTGATCGCCCGTCAACAGCGGAAGTTGAAAAAGAAAATACGCAAGGCTTACAATTACAAAAAGAGAGAAGAGAGATTTAATAAGATGGATGAATAGATGGAATTGATCGCTAGTCAACAACGGAAGCTGTAAAAGAAATTGAAAACGGCCTAGGAGATGCAGGAATTCCACGTGCCATCTCCACCTCCGTCGCCTCCACCCTCTTCATAAGCTATAAATTCTATCATGGTAGTTGGAATAGGCAATTTAAATTGTAATTTTTGTTAGCCTGTGCTGATTTTTGAGATAAAGAGTTCATTAGAACTATAGTATCATAAACAAAATGAGGGATTCCTTTTAGCTATTATGATTGTTAGGATATATGAGATATATCTTTTATTTAATTTCGACATTTTTAATTGGACATATAAGATATAAATTATAGTGGGGTTAAAAATAAGAGGTGGATTGATGAAATTAAAATGATGAGGTTGTTGCATGTTTGAATTTAAGTGGGACTCTGATTGTGTGAGAGATTTATGCATATCTGGTATCTACTGTAGAAGTCCAACTTTAATGTGAATCTGCGGCAACCAAGTGGGGTAGTGTGTGTGTTGTCCAGATCTCCCATCCACGGCAGAAGTCTATCACCAACGTGAGTGTGTGACAGCAGCTACGAACGAAGTGGATTTAGTGTGTCAAGGATTTTTGGTGCATCACCGTGGGTGTCTTGGAATTAAAGTGAAATGGGACTTTTATTGCGTGTATGTATGGTACACCAATCAATAGCTGAAGAAGATCTTATGTGAGTGCGTTAGTTGCTCATTGAAAAAAGACTACAGTTCGGTGTTTATGTGGGTATAAGGCATAGAGTTTATATGAGATAAGGCTATGCATTAATTGTCCATAAGTGTGCATTAAATGCTTATTGGGAAATGTAGTATGTAGGGGTGTGGCAATAGTGATTGTGTGAGTGTTGGGTAAAGGTTTAGTGGTTTTAATCTACAAGTGAACAACGTATTTTTGTGGGTGAGCTACGGTTAACTGCATTGGAGAGAGGACAGAGAAATTGTTTACGATGCACATGAGCAGATTAATTGAATAAGGTGTTTGGGTATGAGAGCCACGGTAGTGCGTGAGATTGGATTTACTAAAAGACAGTACAACGTGTTGGTGAGCCAGTAGGGTATGACGCACATCTCTTGATTTATTGAGAAGACAGTAATGAGTCTCAAGTGTTGGTGAACCGTTGTTGCATGTGTAGCTTGGAAGCTAGTTGAATAACGTCAGATCTATTTCGGAAGAGCTTAATAATCTGGGAACTTATCTTTCTCTATTTTTATTTATTATTTTCTTGAGTGATTTAGTTACTGTTCTTGTTTCAAACGAGTGTTGAGAAAAATCCTTTGCTGAGGTTAGTATGAGGCGGTCGTACTATTGGGTGTGAAATTCTTTCACGAGAAGTGAGGTTGAGTGATAGTGTCAAGGGTTGAGTGGTGTTAGCTCAGTAAAGCTTTAAGTAATTCTATTGTACTTTCGTGAAAGTGATTAAGCTGGGTGAGAGCCCCGCAGACGTAAGCAAGGATTACCAAATTGCGTTACCAAATTTTGATGTTTCTTTATTATTTTGATTTTGCTTATTTTATTTTATTGACGGCAAAGAAGTTTGTGAAAAGTTGCAAAATAATTAACCCTCTTCGGTTTTTCAATTGATATCAAAGTCAAGGTTGCCGATTAAGAACTTGGTAGCAAGTTGGTGGAGCTCCTAAATTCGTAGACATGGCTACGAGAGAAGGTGCATCAATTACTAGTGTAACACCCCACTCTCATAGGACATGTACCCGACATCCTGAGTGATATTCGAATACGAAGCCTGCAAGAGCGGCATGCTAAAACAATCATCGGTTAAAACTCATTGCGAATTGTTTGAAACAATGTACCTATATGTGGAAAATCAATAATCAATTTTGATCCGACTTATTTATAAGCAATTTCAGTCACAAAAATTACAATCATTATTGAACTCATTAGAGTTTCAGTAATCACTTGGGCCCATTACAGAACA
>JANQBM010416558.1:0-18560 GCA_025594535.1 Erythroxylum domingense
ATCGTAATTAAAAAATTACAAATACACTTAAAATAAATATTGATACAATTATAAAATAATCAATGAATTATATATTTTCAATCATATTATACTTAGGGGCATTTTCGTCATTGATACTGTTTTTATGTTCTATCCACTGCAACTAAACACATTTCTGTCCTCAAGACGGAGATAGTTTTTCTGTTTTGTCCATCACAACCAAACACTTCACTATCTCCAAATTTTTGTTCTGTTCCATTTCCAAATTTTTGTTCTGTTCTGTCTTTGCATATTGGAGACAATAACCAAACGCAGAGTAAGGGATAGTCCTAGGTCATGTTGTGTCACAAAAAGGAATTGAAGTTGATAAGGCTAAAATTGAAGTCATAGAAAAATTCACTATGCTAGGACATGTTGGATTTTATAGGAGGTTTTTCAAAGACTTTTCTAAGATAAGTCATCCTTTGTGCCAACTATTAGCAAAAGATGTCCATTTTGATTTTAATGAGCCATGCATTAATTCCTTTAACGTTCTCAAAGAAAAATTAGTCTATGCACCAATTGTTGTAGCTCTTGATTGGTCTTTGCCTTTTGAAATTATTCGTGATACTTTTGATTTTGCTATTGGAGTTGTTTTAGGCCAATGCATTGAGAAATCTTTCCGTGTAATTTATTATGCTAGCTTAACTTTGAGTGATGCGCAACAAAATTACACAACCAATGAGAAAGGAATGTTAACGGTGATTTTTGCATTGGAAAAATTTAGATCTTTTTGATCATGCAGCTCTTAGATATCTTTTGATCAAAATGCATGCAAAACTAAGGTTAATTAGGTAGATTTTGTTGTTACAAGAGTTTGATGTGGAAATAAAAGTATTAGAGAGCCATGGGTCTATGCAACACATACATGGCAATGTAGCGGAAGTGTTGGAATCAAAATTCCAACCCCACGACATCCCTAGAAAACCTAGAATCCATGTGCATGTATAAACAGATTATAAGAACATGAAATTACAACATATGTACCTTGCAAATACTTCTCCTTTCTTGAATCTTCTCCTTGTTTGTGTTGTAACAAACACTAAACACCTTCCTTTGCCTCTAGAGAGCATGCAAAGATAAAGAAAAATCAGTGTGTAAGGGTGGTTAGAGCACCAAACAAGATGAGTTCAAGTAGATACTCAAGTGAGAGTCAGATCAGACCAAGTTACATACAATTAATCTCGTACAATAATTGCTTAAAATTGCATGAAAAAATCTCAAGATCAGTCCTCTGGACCCTTGGCCTCTCTATTGAGTGTGTTTTTAGTTAAAAATTTGTGTATACATAAGTGAAGAACTCAGTTATGTACCACCTGTTACGGTCGTGGCTTGGTTAAACTATAGCTATGCACACTTGGTTTTTCATCTGATCTTTTGTACTTGTGACCCTTAGGTTCCCAATTATTTTATTCACTTGAATTAACTCTTATTCTGAGCAAATCATGAAGGGTTTTATAATGCCAATTTACTAAAATGTAAATGGATTAAAACTCAAACTCTTCAATAGTTAACTATCTGACTTACGAACCTTTCCATAGTCAATTACCATGCAATTCGTCCCTTCACCATCCTATACCTTACTTGGTTTAGAGTATGAGCTATGTGTCAACTCTTATTAGTATGTGTCATTGAAGTCTCTCTTCATGACACATAATTGCTTTGGCTAGAGACTCCTGAGTAATGACCCAGATAAAAGGTCGTGGGTATCATCTCATTCTATCAGGAGTGGCGAATCTTTTATTGGCTACCCAATTGCCTTCGAATACCAATAGCTGTACCCAATCACCACCCTATGAGCGACCTCATCTTGAAGCAACAAGAAATGGTGTCAAAGCACAAGATTAGTTTCCAAGATATCCTTGAGTACCTCAAGTCTACGGATATTTGTACCATTGCTATGAGGAGATTAATCACTGACATTTGATAGATCATCCATACGATAGTCTCTTAGCAGGTCATCCGATGTATTTACTACTCTAAGCAAACATCCACATGTTAACTCTAATCATCTCATGCTTACAGTTTATAAGATCCACTGCTTGATCAAATCAAGGGGTATAACATGTGCTAGTATATTCGGATTAACAATGTCTTGTCTCATTAATCCTATGATTTAGGATAATTTAGATACTAACATAATTGCACATGATAGAAATCTCATTATCATGATCTCATCATGATTTCCTTCATGTTATGTTTTGTATCATGGATTTCATTAATTCGATTTAAGATAGACATCAATTCATAGATAAATGAACATCAAATTAATGAAAGCTACCTTTCGCTTTATTAATCAAAATAAAGTTTGTACAAAAGTGTTAAAGGTGATTGCCTTTAGAGCACTACTCTAACAAAAAGATGAAAAATGAAGTGATAATGTTGTTGTGGATCATTTTTATATAATAGCTCCTAACTTGGAAACTCTTAAACAACAAAAGAAGTATGCAATTGCAGAGAACTTTCCTGATAACATTTATTTATTGTTAATAAAGTGCCTTGATATACTAATTATGAGAATTATCTTGCAAGTGGCATTTTGAGACCTAATATGACTTTTCAGGAAAGGAAAAGATTCCTTCACTTAATCAGGTACTACTTTTGGGATGATCCATACCTCTACATGATTTGCAGGAATGAAACCATTTAGAGGTGCATTCTAGAGGATAAGTAGGTAAGTTTCTTAACCTTTTGTCATAAACTCCAACGTGGAGGCCATTTTGGAGGGCAAAAAATTGCTTCTTCAAAGCAATTTGTACTGGCCCACTTTGTTTAAGGATGCTCATTTCTTGTCCTTAAAATGTGATAAATGTCAACAAACTAGAAATATAAGTAGAATAAATGAAATTCCCCTAACTAACTAATTGACTATTGAATTATTTGATGTTTGCGATATTGATTTTATATGCCCATTCCCTAATTGTTCTAGATTTGAATATATACTTGTTGCAGTTGATTACTTGTCTAAATAGGTAGAAGCAATACCCACCCGAGCTAATGATGCTAATGTTGTTGTTAAATTTGTGAAGGAAAATATTTTTAGCAGGTTTAGGATTCCACGAGCAATTATCAGTGATGGAGAAAGTCATTTATGCAATAAGATTTTTGAAAAGCTTGTGAAGAAATACATCATCTCCTACAAGGTGGTGACCCCATACCATCCACAAACATCCAACCAATTGGAAAAACGTAACAAGCAAATTAAGGAAATTTTGGAGAAGAATATAAACCTGTTAGGATTGGATTATCTTATATTTTTATGCATTTCAATGTCTTTTTAATCCTATATTGTGTTTCAATACTTAATTTTCATTTTTTGTTTACATATAGATTAAAGGATTGAACAAAAATATATGCGAAAAGGAAGAAGAATCATTCAATCACGACATTAATGCAAGGTAGTGATTTAATTGGCAACATATTTAATGGACAACATACGTTGGAGGCATAAGGAAGTAGAAATTCATCAGTTACGTGCATGTTTTTTCATGCAAGAATGTGATTTAATGGCAGCATAACCGAGGATGATAGACGGTAGAGTTTAATGGATAAAGGAGCAGTCCACGCCAAGAAGTGCAGTAGCAGCAGCGTGATGTCTTAATAAATGACAATATTTATGGACCACAACATTAATTTGTCACATCAGAACAAGAGCAGCAGAAACGACAACGTGTAATGTGGACTAAGAATTAAATAGAAAATGAGAGCAAGAGGTGCAGTAGTGTAGGGAGAGTCAAGACTAAGCTAGTAAACGCATGCAATGGTTTGTGTTTAATGCAAACACAAAAACAATAGTGTGGGATAGGGAAGAAGAAAAATATCACAACCTCAACACACCAACTGGTAGATAAGAAGCAGAAAACAGCAGTACAGTGAGAACAAAATGCCAGCAGCAAAAGACAACAAAGTTGTTCACACACGTTGAACAGAAACGACAAAACAGTAGCTAAAGGCATGAACCAAAACGCAGTGCAGGAGGATAATGCAGGAGGTGAAACATAGATGTTAAATATCTAGTGCATTTGTGTTTTAACAAAAACACATAGTAATAAGTAGCGTGAACATTAAAGGTGGACCAAAAAATACATGGGATAAAGAGAACAGTAGCAGCGGAGAAAAGAGAGGAAGAGAGGACTACAATGTTTTCTTCTTGGACATCGTCGTGCGTTTTTGGTCTTAGCGTGGTTTGCTGTGTGTTGGCATTTTCTTTATCTTGCATTGCCGTTTTGCTCCTTCCAGCCATCCATTAATTTCACGTGTGTGGGTTATCCCATGTTCTATGTTGTTTGCAAGAGTTGGTCCAGCTATTGCATTTTGCTCCATTTGTTGCTTGTCCTCCTGCTAGCTTCCATCTTTGTTTTACCATAATTCCAAGATGCTTTCCATTAAATTCACGTTACTGCATGCAAAACATGCAATTTCCATACACAATAGCCGTGAGCTATATTGCTTCATCATCTTAATTTTCTTATCTTTACTTGCTCCAATATTTCTCATTCTTCATCCATATAGACAAGTAAAAATTAATCTTTGAAAAATGGCCCAAATATTATGCTTTTGACTCACTTTAACTTCTTTTCTTCCAAATTATGCCTAAAATCACATATGAGTCAAAGTATCTTAAGCAATTTCATGTCATTAATCACTAAGTTTTATGAAATAAATTCATAATCAATTAAGCACCTAGCAATTTTCCTCACACTTAGGCTTTAGCCGTCCTTAGGCAAAACATCAAAATTAAGCTCAAATACCCAAAAACATTTATTTAATTCCTTTATGTTTTGAGAATATATAATCATAAGCAAAGATGAATGACTTTCAAAAATCATAGCAAGAAGATAACATTCCAAGCTTTTACTCATGATCAATCATCATTCATCATCTTCAAAAACTGAACAATCTAATGGTAGACTTGGAAAATGTGTTTAACTAAAATATATCCATGGGTACACTTGATCGCTAGGTTACGTATGCTAAGTTTTAATATTTATAACCTCGATATTTTCGTAAGTGCATAGATCATTCGTGTAGTGCCTAAGGTATTGTTCCCACGAGGAGGGTTAATCTAATCCTAAAACATAAGACTTAACTAAATTTTGCAATAAATCAAAATAAACAAATAATGTAGAAATTGACCAATCAAACAATCAATATCAAGATTTGAACTCATAAAATATAAACAAAATAGCAATTTTGCATAACCCAATCTAGAATCAACCTAGAAACTACCAATTGAGAGAAAGCGGGGTTTTAACCCAAAATTAATGAAAATCTAATCAATTATGCAATTATTGAATTACTGGGTCTAAACGGTCCTAGGGTGAATTACTCTCTCTCTAGTTATAATCTTTAAGGCTAATTTATAATCCTTAATTTAAATTATGGAATCGTAATCTCTCAATTTCCAATTTACCCAAAACCTAAATTAGTTCTGAATTTGTCTAATAACTTACTAGAAACCTATGCTCGATCTCTCATTATATGATTTTACCAGTTTGATTCAATTCTTATCTATCAAACTACCTAACTCTCATTAGCCCAATTTGTTGATATTCACTCGATTCACCCTCTCAATTTATTATCGAATTATTAAGCGCAGACATTGAATCACAAATAACTCAATAAAAACACAAATAAATCAAACTTTATTAATCTCAAAGATCAAAATCCCGAAGGTGAGTTTAGACAAAAATTGACATTCAATAACAACTATTCTCAACGACTATCCCAATTCTATACATGAATAAAATTGAAATAAAGACAGAAAATATTGTTAGAATGGACTCGTGGAGGTAGCGACGGTAGGAAATCACCTATTTCGGGAAGTACTTTGCATCAAGCTTCTTCTCCGTGTCTCTCTTCCTTTGTCTTCTTCCTCAAATCTCTCGATATGCTCTCTAAGGTTTCAGAATTGACTGAAGCAAAAAGGCTTCAAAGGCTCTTCTATTCTTTAATGATCTATTTATATCTTGGAAGTCCTAGGGTTGATTCGGGGTCAAAACGGTCCAAAAAGCCCCACAAAACTTGACGTTTTCAGTTATTTTCGTGTCTGCCCGATGTAGACCACGATCGTGGCCCTGCCTGCCATGATTATGGCCAATGCATAACCCTCTTTGTCACGATCGTAGCCTAAAGTGCACGATCGTTGCATAGGTCCTGTTAGCTCACCTTTTTCTATCACGATCGTGGCCTATTGAGCCACAATTGTGGGCTATATTTTTAGCCTAAAACTCTTCGAAACTTCTCCGTTCTTTGCTGTTTACCTTGAAACACTAACAAACACATCAAGGTACCTTAAAAATATAATATTTAAGCTCAAAGATTCATACTTACCCATAAAAAATAATTAAACACATAAACTAACGCAATTAAAACCTAAATACACACTAAACACTCAAATTAACACGAAATACCTAACAATTTAAACCCTAGAACATAATGTAAATCACAACTATCAATATCCCCACACTTAAACGTTTGCTATCATCAAGCAAACAAAACAAATACACAACACACAATGCAATAATGAGGCAATGGCTTTAAATTCATGAAATAAATTTAATCTTAAACACGATCATATAAGTTATATCTAATCATTAACATGAAAAATCTATGTCTAGGGGCTTTGAACTAAATATACAATTTAATCAAGATCTAAGTGTTAATTTATCTAACCTTTTCAATTGTACACACATTAATAATTCTTTAGTCATTCGGACTTTATAACTGTTCCTAAGTATATTATCATGAAAAGTCAAGCATATTTCAAGTCTGGTAGGTTTTATTAAGAAAAACAATTTTTTTCGTTTTTAAACATAGGCTTAATGTTTTTATACAGAGCCAAACATTGTTAATGAATGTAGATCCGATTACTAAACTAAATTATGTTTTTATTAAACAGCTTGATTGAAACATCATTATAGCTTTTTGACGCAAAGGCATACATTTGTGATGTGTGTCGATCCGGTTACTCAGCTATATCACATTTTCAACTAACTACTAGCTCTATTCATAACCCAAAGGCTAGTAGAATAGTGATTTATTTAATAAAAAGTACTCTTTTGTTAATAGCCTACCTGGTTGTTTAAGCTAGTCATTTCCATGAAAAATACTAGTTAAGCCACTTGAGTTGAAAGGCCTCAAATTATGAATGAATGTGACAACCTATATGTGTTAAATTTACACTAAATCCTAATTAAGCTATATATTTATCTAAAGAATTCTAATTCACTAATTTTGTGAGCTAATGATTATTTACAACCTAATAGACTATATTCAAAATTAAATAAATTTCACTCCATCTAAGCCATTAACACATTTATATGGTTCATAAAATGCAACCTAATAACTATCATACAATATGCAAAAGTCACATTAAAAAGAAAAAGAACACATAATCCCTCCCCACACTTAAACAACAACTTAATAACTATCATACAATACGCAAAAGTCACATTCAAAAGAAAAAGAACATATAATCCCTCCCCACACTTAAACAACACATTGTCCTCAATGTGAGAAGGAAGCACACAAGCACATAAAAGAAAAACAAAAATTAAAGTAAATAGAAAATAAAATAGAAAAAAACATAAACATAATCTTAAAAATTAGAATTGAGGGCTAATATGGAAAAGAAAAAGTAAATTGGGTTAGACACAAATCCTACGGAGATGGAGGTGGTGATGGTGTCGGAGGCAGCAATTAAACGCCTTGAGTCTCGAAATATCTGTGGATTCGACAGATATCCTAGCTCTGGAGTCTTTGTGTTTGGGCCATCTCCTTCATCATTCTTGTGTTCTCCGCAAGTGTCTTGTTAGTTTCGGAGATCACATTCATAACTTCCTTCCAGCCTTGATCTTCTTCCTCTTCCTCAAATTCTTCACTGGACTCTTCTATTTGCCAAGGTGGTGCTGAGCTTGAACTCACCTAACTGGACTTGATTTGGACATGTGTCTTCTAGTTGATATCCCTAAGTTCCATATTATGAGACTTAAGGATTTCAACCTGCCATAAGTGATGATGGTTTAGGAATTTCGAGAGATGAACAAGTAGTCCCCTCCATTCCACGCTATAATATTCTGCAATGGCAGACACTGTATACCTCATTCCTAGATTATTACTCCTCTTGCGCGGAGTTGCAACAATGGAATTTAGCACACGTGTGAATATGTAGACTGGAATACTGTGGTCTATGCACCACAACATAAAAGTTCTTTTGTGGAACACTTGTTGGTTTCAATTTTGTCAAAAATCAGCTGTCGCATAAATTTGTGCAGCAACAAATGTTCATGGGACCTTATGATATTGTTATGAGCATTCTTGACATGAAATTGCTCAATTCCAATAAGCTCATTCCAGTCTTAAGAAGGATAAAAATCCTCATGATGATTGATGATGGAGGATTTGGGGAATCTACACATCTCACATAAAATTTCTACATTTAATTCACAGGCTCGTCCTCCCAACCTAAACCACAATTCTTTAGGATTCTTAGGGTCATAAGTTAAGGAAGTGAAAAATTCCAGTGTGAGCTCCTGATAAACAGGAAATTGGAATCATATGAATTGGGCCCACTAGATCCTCTCAGCTAGGTTTGCTACTCGCTCACGCAACTCTAGCCTATCAAGTGTGTCAAAATCAAAGTATCTTGGAACTACAATTTGTCTAGCACTAAAGGATTGGAAACGAGTACCTTCCTACTCTGTCTAGATTGGGAAGGGTGCACCAAAGTCTGCTGCTTGGTTTCATCTCCCTCATCCCATAACCTGTTATCGTCCATATGGCTCCTGTTGGGCTAGTTGTTTAATGCGTAGCATAATTAAGTAGAATTTGGAGGTTGAAGAAAAATTTTAAAGAGATGTGAGAGCTTTTGTGGCTTTGAAGTCTAGAGAGATAAATTTAAAATGAAAGTGAATGTAAAAGTGAAGTTAGAACTGAATATATAGGTTGTTAAAAGGGTAAAATGGTAAAATTTTTTGAAAGAATTCGCGCCCCCTCTTTATTGCCTAGTCGCAGGCCATGATCGTGGCCTGTGGATTTCCCACTCTTTTTGTTTTTCTTCTTTTATTCTTCCCCCAATCTTTCACAGTCACTCTTTAATTCTTTTGTGGCCCCTTTTCACCTCTCTTTCCATACTTGATACTTCATCTACATTATTTTGAAATCCTATTCCTTCTTGATTTTATTCAAAAAAATAATAATCCTAATTATAGAATTCAAAATTTCTAATAAAAATAAACAAGAAACTAATTTTTTCTATGGGTTGCCTCCCATACAGTGCTTTTTTTTAACTTCAGTAGCTCGATGCTTCTTTAAACTCATGGTAGTCGGAACGAATGGTGTAATGGTAGCGTCATCATTAATCCCAAAGTTTGAACTTTAGCTACTATGCTATAGTCCCCACCTTCCTTGCAATTCTCTTTTCCTCGCCTTCTTCTTCACGAGCGCTTCTTCCTGAATGCATTCCTAGGATCCTCGATATCTTCCTATTCACCTTGAGGTTCAAATTCTTTGATATTCTGTAGAGGTAAAGGAGATCTGCAATCTTTCCACGACACTTGGAAGGTTATTTGTTCTTTTCCTATCCTCAGAGTTAATTCACCCCCATCAACGTCAATGATTGGATGCGCAGTGGCCAAGAATGGTCTTTTAAGAACTATCAAGGTCTCCACATCTTCTCCAATGTTTAATATGTAGAAGTTTGTGGGAAAGGTATATTTGTCAACTTTTACTTAAACGTCCTTTATAATCCCCATTGGTTTGTGCAACATTTTGTCAGTCGTGTTTATTGTTGGGTACTAACGCTCTTAACCCCAACTTCAAGCTAAAGGTGTAGGGCATCATGTTTATACTCGCTCCTAGATCTACGAATGCCCTATCTATGATGATTCTATTGATGTTGCTGGGGATGAAAAAATCCCCTGGGTCCTCTTTCTTCTATGGGATGTTGGGGTCCTCTTCTGATATTCGCTCCTTAACCTTCTTCTTGACGGGTTCCTTTAATGTGAGCTTCATCTGTACTTATTTCATCACTTCCTCAACCTTATTTTGCTCAATCTCCTCTAGGTTCCTCGACGCCCTCTTTGCGTATAACTCCAGTTGAGCCAAAATAAGATGTGGAAATACACATCGAGTTGCCTTAATTGACTCGATCACTGGCTCGCTCGGAAGGTCTTCTTGAGCCTTCACTTTTTCTCCTTCTTCCTGTACCTGTTCTGATTCTTCACCCTAGGTCTGACTGATGACCATGATCCTTTCTTTCGGATTAGACTCAGTGTTGCTTGGAAGAGTTCCAGCTTTTCGAGTAGACGTTGCCTCTACTAATTGGCCTACTTGGACCTCTAGATTATGTATGGATGAGGCGTGGTTCTTCGTTACTTGCTTAAATTTGTTCTCGAGCCTCTTATGTGCTTCCTCCATACCCTCGATCTTATCCAATTTCGATTCCATTAAGCTTGCTTTATCTTACGGGAAGCCCGATTGTCCCTGAGGCTTGAATTGTCCTCCATTGTTATTCGACCAGGAGAAGTTAGGGTGGTTCTTCCACTCAGGATTGTAAGTGTTGGAGTAGGGATTGTTATCCACTCCTTGTCCATATTGTGCCCCCATGTATTTCACTTTCTCTTAAGTGTCTCGTTCATTAGGTAGCAGTCCACGGTGTCATGGTTTAACTGTCCATAGAGTTCACACTTCAAATGTACGGACTTCATCGGAGTTGAGGACACTGCCTTTATGCTGTTAAGTTGTCACGTCAAATTATCGATCTTTGCTTGCATCTCAGCCATTTGATCAACTGCGATGATTCTTTTTTTCTTTCTGAAATTAACTGATTGCCTACTTTGCTCATTTGTCCATAAGTAGCTATTACTCGCCATCTCTTCAATTAGCTTCTTTGCTTCATCAACAGTCTTTCACATCAAGGATCCTCCTAACACTGCATCGATCATGTCTCTAGTTGGTGGGTTCATTCCATTGTAAAAAGTCTGCAAAAGGAACTCCTTGGGTAGGTTATGGTGTGGGCACTTCCTTTGCAAATCCTTATATCTTTCCAATGCTTCGTAGATTGACTTCCCATCACCTTATTGGAAATTGATGATTTCCTTTATATTTTTAGTGGTCTTTGTCAATGGGAAGTACTTGTATGTACAAGCTGATCCCATATTGTGATGTTAGTTGGGCTCAGTGAATGATACCAAACCTTTGCTCTATCTTTAAGAGTGAAAGGGAGCAACCTGATTCTAACTGCATCCTCTGACATCTGATGATACCGAAAGGTATCACAGATCTTGAGAAAGTTAACAATGTGCTTGTTCAGATCCTCATTAGCCAATCCATATAATTGCACATTATGCTAAAGCACATTGAGGAGTGCAGGTTTTATCTCGAATGAGGCTTCTTCAACAAACGGCCTAGCCACTCCTTGGTTCGACAGGTTAAACCACCTCAGCCTTATGAAGTCCATTAGGGTCCTTTATTCCGATCCTTAGTTCACTTCCTGATCCATATTCCGTTGAAACTCCTCGGCCATTATTGATTTTCTGATCTCTTCTTCTTCTTCTCGCGGAGTTTTCCTAAGGGTTTGTTTTAGTCGAGTAATATCTAAATCTAACGTCTCTACTGCATGACTCAAAGCTCTCGTGACTCTTGTGTTTATGCAAGAGCACGATTTCTGAAATGAAATTAAAAAACAAAAATTAAAAACTAATCTAACGCCTTAAGCTATAGAACTAAACTATTGTTTCCCTGACAACGGCGCCAAAAACTTGATCGCTAGGTTACATATGCTAAGTTTTAATATTTATAACCTCGATATTTCTATAAGTGCATGGGTCGTTTACGTTGCACCTAAGGTATCGTTCCCACATGGAGGGTTAATCTAATCTTAAAATCTAAGACTTGAATAAATTTTGCAATAAGTCAAAATAAACAACTAATGCAAAAATTGATCAATCAAACAATCAATATCAAGATTTGAACTCATAAAATATAAACAAAATAGCAATTTTGCATAACCCAATCCATAATCATCCTAGAAACTACCAATTGAGAGAAAGGGAGTTTTAATCCGAAATTAATGAAAATCTAATCAATTATGCAATTATTGAATTATTGGATCTAGATGGTCCTAGGGTGGATTACTCTCTCTCGAGTTATAATCTTTAAGGATAATTTATAGTCCCTAATTTAAATTATGGAATTGTAATATCTCGATTTCCAATTTACCTAAAACCTAAATTAGTTCTGAATTTGTCTAATAACCTACCAGAAACTTATGCTCGATCTCTCGTTACACGATTTTACCATCTTGATTCAATTCTTATCTATCAAACTACCTAACTCTCATTAGTCCAATTTGATGATATTCACTCGATTCACCCTCTCAATTTATTACCGAATTATTAAGCACAAATATTGAACCACAAATAACTCAATAAAAACACAATAAATCAAACTTTATTAATCTCAAAGATCAAAATCCTGAAGGTGAGTTTAGAAAAAAATCGACATTCAACAACAACTATTCTCAACAACTATCCTAATTCTATACATCAATAAAATTGAAATAAAGATGAAAAATACTATCGAAATGGACTTGTGGACGTAGCAATGGCGAGAAACTACTTGTTTTGGGAAGTACTTCACGTTAAGCTTCTTCTCTGTGTCTCTCTTCCTTTGTCTCCTTCCTCAAATCTCTCAATATGCTCTCTAGGGTTTCAGAATTGACTGAAGCAAAAAGGTGTCAAAGGCTCTTCTATTCTTTAATGTTCTATTTATATCTTGGAAGCCCTAGGTTGATTCTAGTTGAAACAGTCTGAAAGGTCCCGCAAAATTTGACGTTTTCAACTATTTTTGTGTCTGTCAGAAGCAAGCTATGATAGTGGCCCTGCCTGCTATGATCGTGGCCAGTACCTAACCCTCTCTATCATGATCATGGCCCAAAGTGCATACTCATGGCCTGGTTCAAAGCTCTCTGTCATGATCGTGGCCCAAAGTGCACGATCGTGGCATGGGTCCTATCAACTCGCCTCTTTCTATCACGATCGTGGCTTGTTGTGCCACAATCGTGGTTGCGTTTTTAGCTCGAAACTCTTTGAAACTTCTCCGTTCTTCACAGTTTACCCTAAAACACTAACAAACACATCAAGGTACCTCAAAAATATAACATTTAAGCTCAAAGATTCATACTAACCCATAAAAAATAATTAAACACATAAACTAACACAATTAAAACCTAAATACACACTAAACACTCAAATTAACACCAAATACCTAACAAATTGAACCTTAAAACATAAAGTAAATCATAACTATCAACACTTAACACTATTCATGATCATGAGATTCCTCAACTTTACATATCATTTCATTTCTCTACCATTAATGTTCACATGCAAACTCATGATTCAAAGGAGTTTTTAGGGTTGTAATGTGGGCAAAGGTAAGGTGAGATGTATTTAGGTCAAGTAGGATGAAAGCCATTAAGCTAGTAAAACAAAGCAGCACTCATAAAAGACTAGGTACCGTTAGCTATGATGAATGCAACATTTATATTTCACAACCCCATTCAACTCTCACACACAAACCACATGAAGCATTTACCAATCCGAAGGAATCACTCATACAATTTATACCAACAATATATTGAAACCATAAGAGTGAACCTTCCAAGCCAATATCTACTTCATATTCAACGTACTTAAATAACACATTCATTACAACTTTAGGAAGATGCATTAATCATGAATAACTTTGCTTACTCATATGCACTTCCTCCTTGGTAAATTTATTCAAACTTTTTTTAGTTATTTTTCTTTTTCTCTTTTTTCTTTCTTTTTCTTTTCTTTTCTTTTGTTTTTCTCTTTTCTTTCTTTCTTTCTTTCCCCCCTCTTTTTATTAACATTAAAAGAAATTACATTAACTTGAGAATTTTAATAATAAGACATAACAAAACATCCAACATTAACTAACTCACAAATATGTACACCCGCACACTTACACTTTTGTACATCTACACACTCACCAATCACAAATGCTTCACTAGCTTTATGACTTGGGTAAGACATTTGGTTAAATTTAAAAGCATAAATGTTTTTTATACAAAAAGAAAGGTATATAGCTTAAAGGGGGCTTATCAAAAAGGAAAATCATATAATGGGTGGGCTATTTGGCTAATATAGTTCAGAAAAGCAAAGAATGCCTAATCATGTCCATGTTAATGCATGTGATAAAAACATGGCCTTAAATAGAAATTCAAGGCAAATCAGGATGTACATATCATGAAGGTCACACATTATCAAAAGAGAATTAGACTGATATAAATGTGTCAGTCAAATGAGGCTCAAAATCTAACCAGCTTTGTCTACCACTAGTCACTACTCTTCTAAAAGTAATGCACATCGACCAATCACAAGATTAAAAATACATGCTAAAGTTGCTGTAAAATTCTCTAGTCAATTCACAATCTAATTGTGACTATATAATCCCATAATTAATAGAAAAGAAAAAATGTTCGTTTTGTTGTTTTATTCTCTCTCATTTTGATTAAAAACTTAAAATAAGCAAGAAACAAATCAACAAAGAACACACATGCATACAAAGAAACACGAAAATGTAAAGAAAAGAAATTTACTTCCCTTGGGTTGCCTCCTAAAAAGTGCCTTTGTTTAGGGTCATTGGCTCGATTCCATGTTTCCTCCTCACATGACAAAATTGTGATCTTTAGGTATTACAGTTAGTTACACTTCCAAGCGAGGTTGTTCTGGATAGGGCCTTAGTTGATCATCATTCCCATTTAGCATCCTCTTTATCCTTAGACTTTTGATCTCTACCAAGTCCATACTTTCTTGAAAGATCTTGAATGTCTCTTTACCTTTTTCTTCCTCGTTTATTTCCTTTAAGTTGCTAGATAAAAGTAAAGAGTCATTCTCAACAACAAAATGGAACTTAGTATTTACCCCCGAGCTAAAAGATATAGCCTTTTTTGCCTCGAGCTCCTCCTTAACTTCTTCGACACAAGCAATTCCTTCAGTATTATTCTTGAAATTTTCAAGCTCCTAATCACTTTGCAAAGTTTCCATAAAAATGTCCATTGGGTACACCTTGGGTTGATATGACTGTTCCTCTTTGCTTTGTGGTTCAATATGAGTGATATCTCCCCATCGAGCCAATGCACTTTTTTGGAGTTGCAGAGTATCCTGTTAGATTTTTTATGCACCTTATTGAACAACTGATACATATTTTGTTGGAACTGCTGCATATTCTATTGAATTTGAAGATATTAGCAGCCATAATGTGAAACGATTCTTCTAAAAATGTACCTGAGTCGTGTTGGTTCTTTGAATCTTGACAACTAGACCAAGATTGCCTTTCATCCTTCTGAAATTGTTAGATATCCTATTGGGTTTGTTGTATACTCTCTTAAAGCTACTGCATACCCTACTGAAATTGAAAATTGTTAGCATTAAAGGGTTTGATATAGTAGTCCAGAGATATACCTGAATCGTGATAAGAAACTTCTGATCTATACGGGAATTATTGTGCATCCTACAAACTATCATGGAAGTAACTTTGTTGATTATCCCATCCATAGGATTGAGAGTAAGAGTTAAAGAAAAGATTACTTCCATCTATGAATTTTTAAAAAATATTCATTATAAACATGAAATAGAAAAAATGTAAGGAACATGAAATAACTGAAAAGAAACCAATTACAAACAAATATATACAAAACACCAATTAAAATCTCAAACAAAAACTAAAACATTGCACTCCCCGATAATGGCACCAAAATTGACAGCGTGTTATAACGCTAGTCAAAATAAAACAACTAGACTACTACTTTAGCAGTGGTGAGTCTAGGTCGATTCCACAGAGAGTGTATGTAAAGTTATTGAAATGAAACTAATTGGTGTTTAGGAAAAAGGGGGTTTTGGATTTTGAAAAAAGAAAATAAAATAAAACTATCCTAATGAAAACAATTTAAAGAAAACATGTAAAAATGATAAAAGTGGGGAATTTGATAGGGACCCGGTTCTTTTATTCAATCTCAGTCTACACCCTAATTAAGCATATTTCATTGATTTGTTGTTCTCAAAGCTCTCCTAGTAAATATTAATCGTGGGTTAATAATTAACCTGAGTTTTCCTTTAGGTTTTGATTAATTAAGATATGATCATTAATTAAACCTAACTACCGAATAACCTATGATACGATCTATAGATTTAATTAGGCAGTAGCATTACGAATTAGGAAAACTAATTTATTAAAGCAACAACTACATATGATGCGTTATTTAACCTAGATTACATTATCCCTAATGAGTATGAATCATTAGTTGCTACACATGAATTTCAGCATAACAATTATGAATTATATTGAAATTCTAGCAATGGGTTTGCAAATAAATGATTCAATGAATGCATTAAAATCATCTTTTCATAATACCCATTGGATTCCTATACAAATAATTGAAAAATAATGAAAATCTGATTATCCACACACAACCCAAATCCATATGCCTAGGATAACTCAATCATTTCAATAAGAGAGAAAGAAACAACAAAAATATGAAATACATTTAACCTAGGTCATCAGCGTCGATGTCACCTTTGAATCGGTGTTGGGACATCTAGCTATCCATGGGTCTCTCTAAGAAAAATGCTTCATCCCCACTCATATATCCTTAGTCGAAGCCTCTTCGCTGTGCCTTCAAGCTCTCTTCTTTGTCGCAAGCTTTCTATTCTTTATTCACTATTCACTGTTGTGACGAATAATGTTTTTAGTCTATCTTACTATTCACGCAAAACCCTCCCCTTAGCGCCATTGCCGAGGAGTTGGTGTGTGTTAATACTTGTTTTTGTGTTGTTTTTATATTTGTTTTTGTTGATCTCTTTTTCATTCTTTCATCAGTTTGCATATCCCACAGTTCTCAAAACAAATTCATTTGCATAAATTTGCTAAGGAAAACAGAGGATTGTTACTTTCTCCACTTAACTTTTTTTCTCCTGTTGCAGGTCGCACCAAATTTCATCAAAGAGAGCGAGGAATCCGTACCAATCTTCCTGAGAGTGGTAATTCCTTATCCTTTAAAGAAGAAATTGATGGGAGTTTAGACGAATAGAGGAGAATATGGAACCTCATCAGCATACCTTAAAGGAGCTTACAGCTCCTTCTTTCAACCTTAATATGCATTGTATCTATTATCCAGATAATGAGTTGGAAGTTGAAATTAAACTTAGAATGATACGCGCATTGCCTACTTTTATAGGTTTTTGTGACACTAGCTCACTGGGATCAGGCTACATCACTGATCCTAACAAGTTCCTGAAGGAGTTCCACATCGTATGCTCAGGTATGAAGCCACAGGAGTCTCAGTAGAGCAACTTAAGTTAAAGGCATTTCCCTTTGCCTTAGCAGATGCAGCCAAGGAGTGGTTATATGACTTGCTCGCTGGCTCAATCAATATATAGGAGCAAATGTAGTAGGCATTTCTAGAGAAGTACTTCGCTACCTTAAAAGTCACTAACATCAAGAAGGAGATCTGTAGCATTCGATAAGACACAGGGGAGTCTTTACATGAATATTAAGAGCATTTTAAGAAGCTTTACAATAACTTTCCAAACCATCAGATAAGTGACCAGTTATTAATTTAATATATATATATGAAGGGTTGCTTCCTTTAAATAAGAATATGATAGACGCTGTGAGTGGTGGAGTGTTGGCAAACATGATACTAGATGATGCTAGGAACTTGATAGCAACAATGGCAGTGAACTCCTAGTACTGGGGCAATAGCAATAATGCTTCCTCCTCGAAAAAGCATGCAAAAGGGGGTCTCCATCTCCAAGTTGGAATAGCAAGTTGCAAATTTGACTTCCTTAGTGCAGCAAGCAGTGATAAGAAAGAAGCCTACCAAGGTATGTGGTATTTGTACATTAGTTGACCATCCTACATATGCATGCTCTTCCTTGCAGGATGAATAGCACGTCAATGCAACTGGGGGGTTTCAAGGACAACAGAGGAGATACCCTTTTTCCCCCACTTACAATCTGGGATGGAAGAATCATCCCAACTTCAGGTATAGGAACCTACAGTAAAGAAGTAGTTCTAATGCACGCCAAATTAATTATCAATAGTAGCAACAAAGATTCCATGCACCACTAGGTTTTCATTAGAGTCAACCATAGTTTTAGCTAAGGTCAAGGCCAATGCCTTCACAACCACCACAATAACAACAAGTTAGAGGTATGTCCTTAGAGGAATTTGTTAAGAGCTTAGCATCTAACACTCTTCAATTTCAGCAGGAAGTGAGGAGTGGTTTAAAGAATTTGGAAAATCAGGTTAGTCAGTTAGCTGATGTCGTAGGTAAGCTGCAAGCTCAAAGTTACACAAGGTTACCTAGTCAACTTGAAAGGAACCCAAGAGAAGATGTTTGTGCTATTACCTTAAGAAGTGGCAAGGAGGTATAAGTGTTAGTAGTGTGCCCTAGGCCAATGGATATTTGTGATTCATGTATTAACATTATGACTTGTTAATAATATATT
>JANQBM010417288.1:0-18551 GCA_025594535.1 Erythroxylum domingense
CATGTACAAGCATTTCATGTGCAAAAATTCACTATTTACTATGCATGTGCATATATGAATGCATGCATATGTCACTAAACGTTTAAACACTCCTAAACATGGCAATTTGGTGAGGGGATGTTACACTGGCCCTACCCCATCCTTTAAAACTCAACTAGGATCAATTATGAGTGGGTTGCTATATTTATCATATTATCAATCCAATCCATTTCAAAATTTATAATAAAAAAAGAAAAAAGGAAGTGAGTTAGAGAAAAAAAGAAGTAACTTGGACAAAAAAAGAAGTAACTTAGACAAAAAAAGGAAATGACTTAGACAAATATTTTTTGTCAATAACCTCTGACCAGTCAATCTAATATTAATTAATACGTAATCGATCGAACATGCTTCCACCCATGATGCCCAATTTCACTTTTGTAGCCTATAAGTAAGTCACAATTTGTAAAATAATAAGAAGGACAATATTGATAAAGATGAAAAAATCAATTAATTCCAATAATGTTCTTTTCACTAACCAACTGTCAATAAAATAGGGAATAATAAAACTCCTTCAATCTTCTATTAACTTTAGTAGTTTGTTTGGCAAAAGGGTGAGTTCTTCTTTTTCTTTCTTAGTCAACCCGTTTTTTTCTTCTTCTTTTACTTCATAAATAGAGACTTTTGAAATTTCGACAAACTTGATGTTTGTTGTCATCTGTTTAATACATCATTTATCTTAAATGTCATTTATTCATTAGTATTCAAAGGTTATGTACTGGAAATAGAAGTTGACAATGAACACCAAATCTCTGACGTGATAGAAGATGATGAGATGGAAGAGGTAGATGTCTTAGAGCACCAAGACAGGTTAGTTCGAACTGAGCTACCTAAACCACCACCTTCAGAGAAACCACTGATATTAGAGATTAAGTTCTTGCCCACAAACCTTAGGTATACCTACCTTGGTGAAGGTCAAACTCTACCTATAATAATCTCCAATCAATTAAGTGAAACACAAGAACGTCAGGTGGTGGAAATTGTGAAGAAACGGATGAAAGCCATTAGATGGAAAATTGCCGACATTAGAGGGATAAGCTTAAATATCTGCATGCAACAAATAAACTTATAAGCAGGATGTAGAATGGTGCGTGAACATCAACGGTGATTAAACCTGAACATAAAGAAAGTGATTAAGAAGAAGATCATAAAACTCTTGGATGCAGGGATAATTTACCCTATCTTTGATAGTGAAAGGGTTAGTCCAGTGCAACGTGTACGCAAGAAAAGAGGAATGATAGTGATAGAGAGTGAAAGTGGAGAAGTAATTTCCATGAGAACAGTGACAGGCTAGAGAGTATGTATAGATTATCATAAGCTCAACTCAGCGACTAAGAAAGATCACTTCCCTTTCCTATTTATTGATAAAATGATAGAAAGGGTAATTGCCCATTCATTTTATTACTTTTTAAATGGATATTCAGGCTATAATCAGATTTTTGTTTACCCTGATGATCAGGAGAAAACCACATTCACTTGTCCCCATGGAACCTTTACATATAGAATAATGCCATTCGGAATTTGCAACGCCCTAACAACATTTCAGAAGTGCATGATGTCAATCTTTGCTGATATGATAGACGATATAATGGAGGTGTTCATAGTTACTTTTTGGTCTTTGGAGATTCCTTTTATTCATATCTAACCGATCTGGATAAAGTACTTCAAAGATGTGAAGAATCACACTTAGTGTTAAATTGGGAGAAATGTCATTTCATGGTATAGGAAGGGATCGTCCTTGGGCATAAAATTTCTCATCAAGGATTATAAGTTGACAGAGTGAAGACAGAGGTAATAAAAAAGCTTCCAGCCCTAAACAATGTAAAAGGGGTGGGAGGATTTTAGGTCATGTAGGATTCTAATGAAGATTTATCAACGACTTTTCGCAAATTGCACGACCGTTGACTAATCTCTTAGTTAAGGATCTGCCTTTCATGTTTTATGATAAGTGTATAAATGCATTCAATATTTTAAAAGAGGCATTAATATCAGCATAAATTTTATCTCCACCAGATTGGACACTTCCATTTGAAGTTATATGTGATGCGAGTGACCAAATTATAGGTTGTGTGCTGGGCCAAAGGAAAAATAAAAAATTGCATGCAATCTATTATGAAAATAAAACTCTTGCAGGACCCTAACTAAACTACACCACTACAGAAAAAGAATTGCTCGCAGTGGTGTATGAGTGTGGTAAGTTTCGACAGTACCTTTTAGGTTCAAAGGTAATTGAATTCACCAACCATGCTGCATTAAAATACCTTTTCAGTAAGAAAGATGCAAAACCAAGGCTCATTCGATGGGTGTTACTTCTGTAAGAATTTGATTTGGAGGTGAGAGATAAAAAAGGAGGCTAAAATGTGGTTGCAGATCATTTATTCATACTTGAGGGAGGGGAATACTGGTCGAGTAAGGATATTAACAAAAAATTTTCTAATGAAACCTTGATGCTACTGGAGAGCTTAACAACACCATGGTTTGCAGATATCGCTAATTATATCGCCAGTGTTAAACTCCTATCTGATCTCTTGTACCAACAAAGAAATTTTTTTTACATAACTGCAATCGATACATCTGGGAAGAGCCAACCTTATATAGAAATTGTACAGATGGATTAATACGACGCTGCATCGTAGACGAGGAAATGCTAGATATCTTTAAGCAATACCGTGAAGGGTAGTATGCTGGGCATTATGGGGTCATCAAAATGGCAGCCAGAATATTGGAGAGTGGATTCTACTGACTGCAGTTTTTTAAAGACACACATACCTATGTAACACAATGTGATCGTTGCCAAAGAGAGGGTAAAATCTCCAATAAGGATGAAATGTCGTTATCTAATATTCAAGAGGTAGAAGTTTTTAATGTCTAGGGCGTTGATTTCATAGGAACATTTCCATAGTCAATAGGAAACATGTACATTTTGGTAGGAGTTGACTATGTTTCATATTGGGCCGAGGCAACAACATCTCCAACCAATGATGGGAAAGTGGTGAAAAAGTTCATTAAATGGCTATTTAATCGGTTTGGAGTACCACCCACAATAATAAGTGATGGAGGCAAACATTTCTGTAACAGATCTTTTGATGTTCTCCTACGAAGATATGGTGTGCATCATCGAGTGGCTACACCTTACCATCCACAAACTAGTGGCGAATTGGAAGTCATTAATCGAGAGTTAAAAAGAATCTTGGAGAAGACAGTTAATAACTCTCAGAAAGATTGGGCAACTAAATTAGATGATGCTTTATGGGCCTACAGGATAGTATTTAAAACACCCATTGGAATAACCCCGTATAGACTAGTTTATGGGAAAGCTTGTCACTTGTCGGTTAAATTAGAAGAGCATACTAGGCAATTAGAGCATTAAATTTTGATTGGAAAAAAGCTGGTGAAAAGAGATTTCTACAATTGGACGAGCTTGAAGAATTTCATCTTAATGCTTGTGAAAACGCCAAACTTTACAAGGAAAGGGTCAAGAAATGACATGACGCTCGTCTCAAACAAAAAGAATTCAAAGTAGGAGACACTGTTCTACTATACAATTCTCGGTTGCGACTATTCCCAAGAAAGTTGAAGTCTAGATGGAGTGGCCCATTTTCAATAATTCAAGTTTTTGATCATAGGGCTCTCTGAGAATGATAATAAGGAAACTTTCAAGGTCAATGAGCATCGATGTAAGCTATATTTTGGAGGAAAAATTCCCAAAGATAAGGAAGTGATTTTCTTATCTCCAATTAATTAAAACTGCCTCTCGGAACAAAATGGTCAAGTTGGGGACCATAAACCAACATCCTTAGGATTCAAATCTAATCAAAAAAAATTTTCCAGCTTTATTTTATTTTGTGTGTTTATTTTTCTATTATTTTTATTTTACTTTTATTTTTTATTTTTCTTTTTATTATTAATTTTATCTATTCTTTGTTATTTTAATTTCTATTTGCACATTTTGTTTATGTATGTATTATGTATTGTGTGTGTTCTCTTCTCATATTGAGGACAATGTGTTGTTCAAGTGCCGGGGGGGGGGGGGATTCTGTGTTTTATTTTTCTATGTGACTTTGCATACCGTATGATAGCATTAGGTTGCATAATGTGAAATGTGTAAACGTGTCAATGGCTCAGGTTTGAGTGAAATTCATTTAAATTTGGACATAGTCTATTAGGTTATTAATAACCATTAGCTTGCGAAATTAGTGAATTAGGAGGCTTTTGAATAAATATACAGCATAATTAAGACTTAGTGTAAATTTAGCTCCCTCTAAGTTGTCGCGTTCATTTATAATTTGAGGCCTTTTAGGTTAAGTGGCTCAACTAGTATTTTTCGTGGAAACGAATAGCTAAAAGCAACAACGTAGGTAATAAAAAAGGGTTTAATTCAGTAAATCACTATTTCACTGACCTTCGGGTTATGAATAGAATCAGTAGCCAGTTGAACACGTGATAATAGCTAAGTAATCGGATCGACACGCATTACAAATGTGTGCCTTCACATAAAAAGACTATGATGACGTTCCAACCAAGCTGTTAATAAATAACCTAGTCAAGTAACTGGATCGACATTCATCACCAATGTTTGCCTCCGAGTAAAAGACTAAGTCTTAGAAAAAATAAAAATAAAAATAAAAATACAATAAAAAATTTGTGTTTAAATAAAAACCTACCAGACTTGTAACAGGTTTAAAGTTTCATGGAAATATACTTAGGAATGGTTATAAAGTCTGAGATACTGAAAAATTATTAATGTGTGCACACAATTAAAAAGGGTATATAAGTTAGAACACGGGTCTTGATTAAGTTGTATATCTAGTCAAAGTCGCTAGACACTCACTTTTTTGTTAATGAATTGGTATAATTCAAATGATTGTGTCCATGACTAAATTTATTCCACGAAGATTAGAGTCGTTGTCGTATTATTGCATTATGTGTCTTTGATGTTACGTTTTTGTTGTTTTATTTACTTGAGGACAAGCAAACGTTTAAGTGTGGGGATGTTGATAGTTGTCATTTGTATTGTGTTTTAGGGTTAGATTTGATAAGTAATTTAATGTCATTTCAAGTGTTTAGTATGCATTTAAGGTTCAATTAGGTTAGTTTTTGTGTTTAAGTGTTCTTATGGGTTAATTTAAATCTTTGAGCTAAAATTGTATATTTTTTAGGTACCTTGATGTGTTTGCTAGTGTTGCAAGGTAAATAGGGAAGAAAAGGAAGAGTAAAGAGTTTTCAAACTAAGCAGCATAGGCCACGATCGTGACAGAAGAGGAAGAACCAGAAGCAGTTAGGCCACGATCATCCACCAAGAGCCACGATCGTGCACTAAGAGCAACAATTATGACAGAAAGGAAAAAGTGCCAGCCACAATCATGGCAGGTAGGGCCACGATCGTGCACTGTGTAGGGCTAACAGAAAAACTCAACTTTAGGATGAATTTTTGGACCATTTCAACCCCTACTTTGACCTGGAGCCTCAAAGATATAAATAGAATATGATGTGAAAGAAGTCAAAAAAAGAGAATAGAGAGAATAGAGAGAGCCAAGAGCTACAAAAAGAGTGAGATTCTGTCAAAAATTTGAGAGAAAACCTAGTTAGAGATCAATCGATCGAGGAAGGAGATGAAGGAAAAGAGACACAAATATACAATTGAGGAGAAAATGCCTACCACAATCGTGGTAGGTAGGGCCCTGATCGTGTACTGCGTCGGGCTGACAGAAAAACTTTAGTTTCGGATGAATTTTTGGACCGTTTTGACCCCTACTTTGACCTGGAGCTTCGAATTTATAAATAGAATATGATGTGACAGAAGTCAAAAAAAGAGAAAAGAGAGAATAGAGAGAGCCAAGAGCTACAAAAAGAGTGAGATTTTGTTGAAAAATTGAGAGAAAACCTAGTCAGAGATCAATTGATCGAGGAAGGAGATGAAGGAAGAGAGGCACGAAGATATGGTTGACACGACGTACTTCCCAAAACAGGTGGTTTCCCGTAGTTGTGATTTTGAGATCCATTCTGACAGTATCTTCTTATTTTTATTTCGATTTCATTGATGTATGGAATTTGAGATTGGTTAGAATTATTTGTCGTTGAGTGTTGATTTTTTCTGTCTAAACTCACCTTTAGGTTTATTTATTCTTGAGATTAATAAAATTGATTTGAATGTGTTTTATTTCGATTTATTGTGATTCAATTCAATTCTTCATCACTGGGAAATAAACTAAGAGGGTGAGTTGGTGAAAATCATCGATTTAGGTTAAAGAGAGTTAGGTAAATCGATAGGTAGAGAATTGAATCAAACTAGTCGAGTCGTGTAACGAGAGATTGGGCACAGATTCCCGATAGGTTAATAGACAACGTTAGAACTAATTTAGGTTTTGAACAAAATGCAGATTGAGAGATCGCATTTTCCATAATTTGAATTAGGGATTATTAATTAGGGTTAAGAATTATAACTCGAGAGAGAATAATTCACCCTAGGATCATCTAGGCCCATTAAATCAGAATCTTCGTAATTGGGTAGATTTTCTTTAATTTCGAATAAATTCGCCCTTGCTCTCAATTGGTCACTTCTAGGTTGAATTTCAGATTATTTGTGTGAGTTTGCCTCTGTTTGTTATTTTGGTGATTTAAATTCTCGTATTTGATTATTGAATGAATTACTTTTCTACAGTAGTTGTTAGGCTTGTGACTTCGCTGCCATTAGACTTAGAACTAGTTCCTTTCCTCCTGATATCGACAACTTAGGTACTACGCGAATGACCTATACGCTTACGGTAATTACCAAGGTTAAAAATATTGAAACTTAGAGCATGTAACCTTGAGCAAACAAAGCCCTAGATAGAAATTGGATTTCTTTTTAGATCTTGTTGACCTTCTCAATTCTTGTGGCTCTTCTTGTTCATCCCAAATTTCTTGAACCTCTTGCACAATCTCTTGTGGAATTGGTTCAATGTTGGATTGAGCACCATGTTATAGTTATGTAAATATAGTGCCCTAGAATGCAAGTGTATTTACTTATAACTTAATTTTCTTCCAGTTACTTTTGTAATGAAAATATTTATTATTAATAAAACAAAAGAGTTTGGTTTTTATAAGCATTATTTATCTAGTCATAAGGCACCTTGACTCTTTTGTATAGGAAACATGTATATTATAAGAATCTAAAATAATGGATTCACAATTGAATAATCAAGTTGATCGCTTGATTATGGTTTAGACTGTAGTGTTGCGAATTATCTCCATGTACGTAAAAGAAATTACTTCAAGGGAACGATGAGTTTCATATCATGATAGTAGTTGACTGTCGATAATAGCACTATTAAATGAATCTATAATTAAGTATGATTATAAAGAATGAAGTGGAACGTTACTTTAATCTTAAAACATACAACTTAAGCAAACGTTTATTATAGACCACAATGTTGATGAGTGGTGAACTTATATATGTTTCATTATAATTCTTGATATGATTGAAATGGAATTTTACAAGGTATTAATCTAGTGTCTGCATTTTGGAATTACTAATTGAAACATATATCAGGGAACATTCATTCAAATAAAGAGTTTATAGTGATATCATCACTTTTAGATGTTTTATGGAGATTGGTGATTAAACTGGCGTTAGTAGTTTGATGGACTAGCTACCCATCAAGTCTTGACTCCAAGATGAAATCTTGTGTGTTAATCATCACATTGAGTAAAACAGGATATCTAGAAGGAAAAACCAACATAAGGGTAAAACGGTAATTTCACCTTTTATTATACGGATGGTTATAATATGGTTCATACTGAGTTTACAATTTGACATTTTGAAACATGTGTTCTCATACTATTTAGTAATTCAAAAGTTCAACTAATTGTCTTTAGTGGAATGACATTTAGTTAATAAGCTAGAATTAATTCGAATGAGATTAAATTAATTATGGGCTTATTAGAGCTTGAATTATCTAAGTCCGATAAGATTCCCCATTTGGCTTCAAGGAAGGTTATCGAGCTAAGTAAGAATTATAAATGGAGATTTTAAAACCCATGATTGAATTTTGGGCTTGTATTAATTAATGGTTAATTAGAAGCCTAAATGAACTTTTAGAAATGGGCTAGGCTTTGATTTAATTTGATTAATTAGATTAATTAATTTAAAAAAATTTAATAAAGATAAATGGAGATGGAATTTTGGTTTTAATGGGAAAATGTGCAACTGCACATTTAACATTAGTTTGCTACATTTAAGATGTTTTTTAACATGCTTTATCATCATTAAATGGAGTAATAACCTTATCATTAAATGGTTTAATGGTGGTCTTTTAATAATAGCATGTAACCTATTAGCATTCATTGGATTAAAGAAGAAAGAGGTACATTTGATAGACCATCTTCCTTCTTTCATCATCAAAAACTGAATTTGGTATGTAACATTTAGGTTAATATTCTTTTCATATAGCCATCTTAAAGACAAATGAGAAGAGTCTCAATTATTGGCTTCTTTATGATTGATTAAAAAAAAGTGATGCATTTGATGCAAATTTCTTCTGTCCTTTGTGATTAATCGGAATTGAGAGGGTGTAAGAAAGGGTTCTTGCATTGTTTTGAGACTCTCTCTCCTATCTTGCATAGTTAGCTAAAAATTGCATGAGAATGTCTCATTTTTTAGCTACTTTCTTATAAGAAAAATCTCCTCCAAAGTTTTCTTCTCCTTTTCAACCAAAGGTTCTTGTTAACTAGGTTGTCCAAGAAGCACAAGTAGTAGATCAGATTGGTTGAGGATACAATATTAAGAAGAGGATACATCTCCTAGGAGACGATACATTGTCAAGGATAGGATAGCACAATGAGGAGTTAAAGTTGTCACGAAGGAGTCATTAATATTTTCCATCTTATGATTATGCAAATTTTTTTCCTTTTACCGTATCAAGTGTGGCTATGCATGTTGATTTGGATATGTTGCTTCTGCTAGAATTTTGATTTCTAAAAAGTTTTGAAATCTACCATTTCTTCTAAATGGATGCATGTTTTATTTTCCAATCCAACAATTGGTATCAGAGCCATTTTTATTATACATGATTTCCGTTCCTATACTTTTTGCATAGGTTGGCAATCATTTTTGCATGCTGCATATTTTTATATGATAGAAATATATATGGTCTATATTTTGCTCTTTTGGTTGTCCATAGATTCTATAGTTACCCTGTAGATTTTGTTCGTTTGGTTTGTAACAAAGATGGTAGCCTATCATCGTCATGTTTCCTCCTTGGTTTCATCTTTACACTTTTTTGATTATGTAATGTACAAAAGCTTGTAAAGATGAAGATGAAGAAGCCATCTATGAAGAAATGAAGCGGTAAGGTATCGGTTTTGTTTAAAGTGTATTAGCAAAGTTTCAGTTGTTAGAAAACCAAAGTGCTGGAATTTTGTGTTGAGAAATTTTCAGTTTTATGACACAACAAGTTTTGGTTTTTATTAAAAAATAAGTGCTGTCTTTTTTGTTTCATGTGGACAAGTTTCAGTTTTTATGGAAAACAAATGCTGGATTTTTTTGTTTCATATGGGCAAGTTTCAGTTTTGATAAAAAAACTAGTGCTGGAATTTTTGTTTTCAAAGTGGAAAATTAGTTTTTATGAAAATCAAAACTTTTTTGAGAAAGAAAAGCCATTACACATTTTTTACCAAATGGGCCGGGTTATATGAGCAAAAAGTTCGAAGCGGAAGATCCAAGTCCAAGAAAAGTATTTTGGGCCTAAAAGGCATGTAATTCTTTTTATGTTTTTAGGAAGGGCAATCAAATGTGGCTTATTAGTTCATGTGATGAATGTATAAATGAATGCAAATAATATGTGATTACATGTCATTTAGAAAATTGCCAACCCTAGGCTTTGCCATATGTTCATTATGTATGAGATATATAATGAAACAATACAGGATGGTTAACAAATTGCATCTAGACAAGATGGTATTTAAAACTTAAAGCTCAAAAAGATTGAGTGGGACAGGATTCTCATGAGAGAGTCCACGGTCTCCAAATGATGGCCCATTTGCATATGGTGAAGTGTTACTCCCCACCAAAGGGCATGAATCCTAGATCTTGCGTGGTTTGGATCTCCTTAAGGATAAGTCCATTTATTGGTAGCAAATGTGAACTCCCACCGAGGTATGGTTTGCAAGTACCTTTAGTGGATGAATCAAATGGTTACATATTCAACATATTTTATCAATAACCTGCCCACCGTAGCTCTGTTGATAAAAGTATGGACTAAATTATGACGCTTCTTTAAAAGTTAAGCATAAAGATGCTTGGTAGTTTTTTTAGTGGGAGAGTCCAGTTTTTCTTTTAATAGATAAGATGGTCCACCCTCACTTAGTCTGTTATAGATAAGAAAAATAACCGTCATATAAAGTTTTAAATTTTTTTAAAGTTTGTTAAATCTATCATCATACATACATACATTATGATTTTATACAAAGTTCCAATTATATTGACTAGTATGCTCAAGTTTTAATAATTTATATTTTTAGACATAATCAACCACAATATGAATCCACTCACTTTGCTCTTGACAAATAACAAATTGGAAAACAAAGAGAATTTTAATGAATGGAGACGTAACCTTGACATTGTTCTTCAATATGAACGTATTTCATGGGTATTAACGAAAAATGAGCCTGCACCTTCGGGTAGAGATTCAACTCCTGAGCAAGTCCAACAATATGAGCGATCGCAGAATGCCAATAAGACTACTAAATGTTATATTCTAGCTTTTATCAGCAGCATGTTGCAAAAGTAAATTGCTTGTATGAAAATTGTTAATGCAATGGTTCATCACCTACATGAGATGTTTGGTGTGAAGACCAGGTCTACAAGAATGAAAGCTATCCAAACTTTTCATAATCTCATACAAAAATGTGGTGAACTAGTGCGGGATTACATGCTTAAGGTAATCTCTGCAGTTATTGAGGCTAAGATGCTTGGGGCAGATATGGATGTAGACACGCAGATGATTACGATCATCAATAGCTTAAACTCTTCTTTTTAGCAGTTTAAGTTAGACTATAAGCTCAACAGCAAGGATTACACCTTGAGTGAGTTGATGAATACCCTCCAGAGTACAGAGGAGATATTGAATATCAAGGCTCATGGCCCAGAAGCTAATGTAGCATCTTCTTCTAAGCCCATGTGTAGGGACAAGCAAAAGAAGAATGGTCTAATGAAGAAGAAGGCCTAAATAGGGGTCAAGGCCCAACCCATGAAAAAGAAGACCAAAGCGGACACCAAAGGAAAGTGTTTCCATTATGGTGAAATGGGCCACAAGAAAAGAAACTATGTGGTCTACCTTGAGTCCCTTAAAAGCAAAAAAGGTATGGGTTTCCTAAGTTTGTTAGTAACTAGAAATGTGACAGATTTATCTGATTCTTGGATATTAGATTCAGGAGCCACTAACCATGTTTGCAATTCTTTGCAGGGCTTCTAACAAATGAAAAGACTAACTAAAGGTTAGTTTCAAGTCAAGATAGCAGATGGATCCTATGTTTCAGCAGAATCAGTGGGAGTAGTTATCTTGGATTTTCCTAGTGGTTATAGGTTATATTTAGAGAGGATGTTTATTACATACCAATGATTTTAAAGAACATGATTTCTATTTTTTGTCTAATAAAATCTGGTTATTCCTTATATTTTGAAAATGTTGTTTCAATATATGAGAATAAGGATTTTTTTGTAATGGGATAATTAAACAGGGATTGTTCTTTATATCACCTATGACAGACTCACTAAACACCACAAAATTGATAAAACCAAGACAATCCAATATCTCTAACATTAATTAAAAATATCTGTGGCACTTAAGAATGGGTTATATCAATCAGAAAATACTTGATAGGTTAGTAAAGGATGGGATCCTTATAGGTTTGGATAATGATCCATTACCCACTTGTGAATCTTGTATTGAAGGAAAAATGAATAAGGCCTCACTTCCTTCTAAAGGAAACAAGTATGAATCCACGTTGGACCTGGTACATACTGATATGTTTGGGATCATGAACGTATAAGATAGAGGAGGTTATGAAAGACATGGCTATTTGTATTTGATGTATAAAAAGCGTGAATCCATGGAAAAGTTCAAATAATTCAAAGCCGAAGCTGAGAAACAGTTAGGCAAGCCATTAAAACAACTTCGATCAGATCGAGGTGGTGAGTACTTATCTGGAGAGTTCTAGCAATATTTAATTAACAATGGAATTGTTTCCAATTTGTCAGCTCCTCGAACACCTCAACAGAATGGTGTAGCTAAGAGGAGAAATAGGACTCTATCGGAAATGGTAAGATCAATGATGTCTTACTCTAGCCGTTCAGAATTATTTTGGGGATGTGCCATACAAATGGCAACATAACTTCTTAACTTTGCTCCATCCAAATCGGTGCCTAAAACACTGAGGGAGTTGTGGACTAGCCGAGTGCCTTCATTACGACACTTAAGAACTTGAAGCTGCCCAGCCCATATTTTAAGGCTTGAATTCACAAAGATGGAACTAAGGTTAGAAGTTTGTTTGTTTGTAAGATATCCTGTAGGAACTCGAGGGTACTATTTTTACAATTCGTAAGATAGGAAGTTATTTATGTCAACAAATGCAAACTTCCTAAAGGAAGAGTTTGTGAGAAGTCACAAAGGAAGAAGTGAAGTAGTACTCAAAGAGTTAGCTATTTCATCCAAAGAAAGAGTTGATTTGGATATAACAGAACAAGATGTCGAAATGGATTTAAGAGTTAAATCGAAAGAGCAATATGAACATCAAGTTTTGCCTAGACGTAATAAGAGGGTTATGAGATAGCCAGATTGGTATCTAGGTCTAGAAGAAGGCATTATAACCATCTCAGACTAAGAAGAAACGAATCTCATTACTTATGCATAGGCTATTAATGATATTGATGCAGAGAAATGACTCAAGGCGATGGAATTAGAAATAGATTACATGTACGTTAACGAAGTCTGGATCCTTATAGATTTACCACCAGGTATAAAAGCCATAGGGTGTAAATGGATCTACAAGAGGAAAAGAGGATCAGATGGAAAGGTAGAGACCTTTAATGCTCGATTGGTAGCTAAGGACTATACTCAAAAAGAGGGTATAGACTATGAGGAGACTTTTTTCCCATTTGCCATGCTTAAGTCCATCAGAATTAATTTGTCCATAGCAGCCTAATTCGATTATGAAATATGGTAAATGGATGTCACGATTACATTTCTTAATGGGGATCTTAAGGAGACCATTTATATGGCCCAACCAAAAGGTTTTGTTGAGTTAGGTAATGAGCATAAGGTATGCAAATTGTAATGGTCCATTTATGGATTTAAGCAAACATCTAGGTCTTCGAACATTAGGTTTGATAAGTTTATCAAAACCTATAGGTTCATACAAGCCCTAGATAAGCCTTGTATCTATAAAAGGATATAAGAAGGAAAGGTTATTTTTCTAATTCCGTATGTTGATGACATTCTACTTATTGGGAATGATGTAGGAATGTTATCTACGGTTAAAAGATGGCTTAACGAACAGTTTTCAATGAAGGATTTATAAGAGGCTACTTATGTTCTAGGAATCAAACTTATAATGGATCATAAGAATAAATTGATAGCCTTGTCTCAACTAAATTACATTAAGAACATGCTTAATAAGTTAGCCATGCAAGATTTCAAGGCGGGTTTCACACCTACTAGATATGAAATTAAACTTTCAAAGGAGCAAACATCTAAGACCTAAGAGGAGGTCGAATGTATGTATAACATTCCATATGCTTCGGTAGTTAGAAGTTTAATGTATGTTATGCTTTGCACTAGACCAAATATCTGTTATACAGTGGGACTGGTAAGTAGATTTTAGTCCAATTTAGGAATGGAGCATTGAACTACGATTAAGTGTAAACTGAAGTATCCTCATAAGACGAAGAACTTAATACTTGTTTACTCTAGAAGTAATCTTATTCTGACGAGATATACGGATTCCGATTTCTAATCAAATGTTGATTTAAGGAAATGAACTTCTGGTTCTATATTTGTTTTAGGAGGTGGAGCCATAATCTGGAGGAGTATCAAGTAATCTTGTTTCACTTATTCAACTATGGAGGCTGAGTATGTTGCTGCTTGTGAAGCAGTAAAAAAAGCAGTCTGGCCCCATAAATTCTTAAATGATTTGGAAGTGGTTTCTGAGGCAGAAAAGGCCATTACACTTTATTGTGATAATAGTGGGCTAGTGGCTAATTCTAAAGAACCTCGAAACCATAAAGCTACCAAACAAATTGAGCGAAAGTATCATCTTGTAAGGGAGATAATACAATGCAGTGAAGTGAATATGGTAAAGATTCCCATGGAGCAAAACCTTGCTGATCTGTTTACGAAGATGTTGTCTCAAAAGAGTTTTGAGGGTCACCTAGCAGGGATGGGAATGAGGGATATGTCAAACTTGCTTTAAGGCAAGTGGGAGATTATTGGAGTTATGTAAATTTAGTGCCCTGGAAAGCAAGGGTATTTAGGTATAACTTAATTTTCTTTCAGTTACTTTTGTAATGAAAATATTTATTATTAATAAAACAAAAGAGTTTGGTTTTTATGAGCATTATACATCTAGTCATAAGGTACTGAGATTATTTTGTAAGTAATATACATATACATAGAGACGTATAGGAAACATGTATATTATAAGAATATAAAATAATGGATTCATAGTTAAATAATCAACTTGGCCCTTGATTATAGTTTGGACTGTAGTGTTGTGATTTATCTCCGTGTAAGTAAAAAAGTTTATTTAAAGGGAATGATGAGTTTCATATTATGATAGTAGTTGACTATCGATAATGACACTATTAAATTAATCTGGAATCAAGTATGTTTATAAAGAATAAAGTGGACCGTTACTTTAATCTTAAAACATACAACTTAAGCATACATTTGCTAGGGACCATAATTTTGATGACCGGTGAACTCATATATATTTCATTATAATTTTTGATATAATTGGAATGGATTTTTACAAAGTATTAATCTAATGTCTCAATGTTGGAATTATTAATTGAAACATGTATTACGAAACTTTCACTCAAATAAAGAGTTTATAGTGATATCATCAATTCTAGATGTTTTATAGAGATTGGTGATTAAACTGGTGCTAGTAGTTTGATAGACTAGCTATCCATCAAGTTTTGAAACCAAGATGAAATCTTGTGTGTTAATTACCATATAAAGTAAAATGGGAGATCTAGAAGGAAAAATTAATATAAGGGCAAAACGGTAATTTTACCCTTTATTGTGTGGATGGCTATATTATGGTTCATATTAGAGTTTGCAATTGGACATATTGAAACATGTGTTCTCATATTATTTAGTAATTCAAGAGTTCAACTAATTATCTTTATTGTAATGACATTTAGTTAATAAACTAGAATTAATTCTAATGAGATTAAATTAATTCTGGCTTATTAGAACTTGAATTATCTAAGTCCAATAAGATTCCCCATTTGTCTTTAAGGAAGGTTATCAAGCTAAGTAAGAAATAGAAATGGAGGTTTTAAAGCCCATGATTAAATGTTAGGCTTGTACTAATTAATGGTTAATTAGAAGCCCAAATGAACTTGTAGAAATGGGTTAGGATTTGGTTTAATTTGACTAATTAGATTAATTAAATTGAAACAAAGTTATTAAAGATAATGGGTGATGCAAATTTCTTCTTTCCTTTATGGTTAACTGGAATTAAGAGGGTGTAAGAAAGGGTTCTTGTTTTTTTTTCTGACTCTGTCTCTCCTATCTTGCATGGTGAACCGAAAATTGCATGAGAGTGTCTCATTTTTTGGTTACTTTCTTCTAAGAAAAATCTCCTCCAAAGTTTTCTTCTCCTTTCCTATCAAAGGATCTTGTTAACCAAATTGTCCAAAAAGAACAAGTGGTAGATCAGATTGATTGAGGATACAATATCAAGAAGAGGATACATCATCTAGGAGAGGATGCATTGCCATAGAAAGGTTAGCACAAGGAGGGGTTAAAGCTGTAGTGAAGGAGTCGGTAATATTTTCCATCTTGTGATTATGAAAATGTTTTTCCTTATACCGTATCATGTGTGGCTATGCATGTTGATTTGCATATATTGCTTCTGCAGAAATTTTGATTTCTAAAATTTTTTTAAATCTACCGTTTCTTCCAAATTGATGCATGTTTTATTTTCTGATCTAACACACTATGTGGTGACATGTGAACCTCTTCCTCAATATATTGAGGAACCTGTACACTCATGCTCCTACTAGCCATAGGAACTATAGTTGGGCTATTTCGATCTTCATGGATATCATCCATGACCTGATCGAGGTCTTGTAGTGTTTTTTGAGTTTTTGCAAGTGTTAAACTACTCCCGCCACTTTTCATTCTTTCGAGAAATTCTTTCTTTAAGAAAATTGCACCCCTTTCAACAAATATCCTATTTGTTGAGATGTGCCAAAAGTAGTATCCTTTGTTTCTTTTGAATAACCTATAAAGAAGCATTTATTTGCTTAGGGTTCTAGTTTGATTGTCATCAATCTTTTGACGAAAGCCTCACATCCCTAAATCTTAAGAAGTGATAAGTCAAGAATTTTACCTAACAATAACTTATAAGGAGTTTTCTCGACAGATTTAGAAGGAACAATGTTCAATGTATAAGCTGCAATAAGTAATGCATGTCCCCAAAAGTAAAGTGGCAATTTTGTAATTTCTTAATGCATTTCTCGCTTATATGACCCAGACGATAGTGCCATAAGAAAGTTTTATTTCTATGAGATACTTTGAGTCTTTTGTTATTGATATTTAAAATATGTTTATCATTCACTTCAAGCAAATATAAACCATCCTGAACAATGGCATTTGCCTAGAAAATTCCATCTTTTGAAATACTCATATACGAGTTTGAAATTGTAAATGCATATCCATCCTTGTCTAAACATGACACTTATATAATGTCTTTACATATAAATGGAACATAATAAACAATTTTCAGATTAATAATTAAGCCACTAGCTAATTGAAGGTGAATCGAGCCAATGGCCATTGTAGAGATGGTAACACTATTCCCCACCTTCAATAAGACTTCTCCTTTCTTGAGATGTCTTCAATCCACTAATGCCTGAATATTTGCACAAATATAAGTATATAATCTGGTATCAATTACCCAATCGTGAATAGATGTGGTTAAATTCATTTCAATAACATAGATATCTTTCTTAACATTAAGGCGCTTGCGCTCTATTTTGCCACTATCCAAGTTAGCCTTGTACTTAGGACAGTTCGCCTTGAAATTTATTAACTCATGACAATAATAGCACTCCGTTTGTGGAGTTGGCGAGTTTTTCTTTTTGCCTTTGGAGTTGCTCACTTGAGCTTCTCCTTTCCCTTTGTTCATGTTAGGCAACTTTTTTCTGCCTTTTCTTTTGTTGAGTTTCTTATTATTCTGGGATATCGCAAGAGTATTCTTCTCTCCTTTGTGCCTATTCATATCAGTCTTTGTTTACTTCAATGTATGATGGATCTCATCTAAGGTCATTGCCTTTTCACACAAGTGAAGATGCATGACTACATCTTTGTAAGATGGAGGTAATGGACAAAGGATTATATCCTCAGATGAGTCAGGGTGAATTGGAGCATTAAGCTTCTCCAATTTCACGAGATAACCTAGAATTTTCAACATATACTAGTTGACAGAAGATACTTTTGTCATGTTGCATCTCGTGAATGCCAGAGTGATCTTTGAACGCTCTTTAGAAGCATTCTCTAAGAACATTTCAGAAAGACGCTCAATTATCTCTCTTGGAGTATTGTTAATAAGCTTACGAGTAAGTTCAGTCTCCATACTTGCCAACATAAGACCTTGAACGCTCAGTTTGTCCTTGCGATACTTTTCAAAGGTAGCCTTTTCCTTATTAGAGGGATCTATATCAAGTACTAGTGCAGCTTGCTCCAGTACATCTACAAAAGATCCTCCGATCTGATGATAAGTTGGAGTTTTAGTTCCCAATTGAGAAAACTGGAACCATCACCCTCTAATGGACACTTTTCAAGTATTGATTGGATAAGTACACTGTTTGCCATTCTAGAATAAAACCAAAAGGATTTCATCTTAATATTTATGTAAAAGTTGTTTTATTAAAAAAAACTCATACAGCATTTATTAAAAAATCATTTATATAGTATATTCAAGATCCCATCATAAATAAATCGTCCTTATCTGATTTATAAATTCAAGGTAAGTAATCATTTACTAATCATAACATTTAGAAAAGTTCTTTTGCAATCATTTGCAATTTTCTAAACCTTACGACTCTTGTTGTTTATTAAGAAAACATTTTTCTTACTAAGCAATTTTCCTAAGACTTCAAGCCTAGATCTTGACTGCTCATTAAGCAAACTCATCTTATTGGTCAATATATTAGGTTACACTATCTCCATTGTAACATCCCGTTTCCAGAGAACGGGTCGGACCAGAGAAACGGGTCCAGGTGTGGTAAATTACCACATCTCATG
>JANQBM010417395.1:0-18550 GCA_025594535.1 Erythroxylum domingense
ATGAATTGAGTGGACCATCGATGATGGTTCCTCACTGAGTTCGCAATCTCACCCAAAATTGCAAATTATTTTTCAGGACCGAGGGACTTAGACTCCTAGCTTCAGAGAGGGATTATCTGAGACTGTGTGGCCCAGATCAGCGAGAGAGACTATGGCACACAGGTGGGTCAGCTGAGATTCCAGATTTTGGGGATGACCTAGTTAGGAGTTTGCATTGTTTTTGGCATAGTACCTGTATTAGGATTTCCATATGTACACACTGTACACTGATGTATATACTGTTGTTTTGGAGTAATGAAAAGGGAAAAAAAAATTGGTTTCTAAAAATCTTGAGTTTTAAATTATTGATTCTTGTTCTTTTAATGTATGTGATGCCATGTGAAGTTCTATAGTAATTGCACGTAGCGCTCCGTTACTTTACGGTATGTGTCGGAATGACCTACGGGCGTCCCGGTGCGTACCAGAGGGTAATGGGGTGTTACAAGTTGTATGCCTCAAAACCGATAATAATAAATTATTTTATCTAACAAAATTAGTACAGATAAAATATCGAGAAGGTACCTCTGCAGCATATCACTTGAATGAATTTTAGGGGATCGTGGATCAATGATTAGGAATGGGCATAAAGTTCGATAATGAAGTACTTGCCCTTTTTCATGCTTACCTCTTTGCTAAAGTCTTAGGAGACTTTGAAGACTTCAATCACCAATCTGCAATTAATGGTGTTGTTAACTTGGAATCTGTAAAAAGTGAAATTTTGAATGAAGAGATGAGATGGAGATCACATAATTCAGCCTCTTTAACATAGTCAGAAGTTTTGGTCACAGGTTCTAAGGGGAGGAGCAAATCTAGAGGTTCAAATTTCAGAGATAAGAGTAGAAGAAGATCAAATAAATATGCAAATGTTGAGTGTCATCATTGCAAAAAGAAGGGTCACATTAAAAAGTTTTGTCAAAAGTTCAAAAAAGAAAAGAAAAAAAGCAAAGAAGTCAAAAAAAAATGATAGCAGTATTAATGAACACGCATCGATGGCTACCACCATTGATGATTTCACATGGTCTCATATGATAATGACGTAAATAGTGCATCCTGTGAGTTTAACTGGATAGGTGACAGTGGTGTCACTATTCACACCTTATCACATAAAGAACTCTTCTCGGAGATTTTGATGTCGTTAAAATGAGAAATAACGGTTTAGCCAAAATCACCAGAAAAGGTGATATTTACTTGGAGACAGATAATGGGGTGAGACTATCTTTGAAAGATGTCAGACATGTTCCTGATCTTCACCTAAATCTGATCTTAGTTGGCGTACTTAATGATGAAGGTTTTTACAGCACTTTCAAAGATAGCAAATGGAAACTTACTAAAGGCTCATTGGTAATCACCAAAGGTAAGAAGTGCTCAAAGTTGTATGTGATGCAGGCAAAGGTCTCCAATGATGTTGTGAATCCAGTAGAGAAAGATGATGCAATTGAATTGTGGCACAGTAGACTCGGTTATATGAGCGAGAAGGGGATGACTCAGTTGGTGAAAAAGAATGCATTATTTGGAGTTGACTAGGTAAATTTAAAGAAGTGTGTTGATTGTTTTGCAGGAAAGCAAAATAAAGTTGCTTTCAAAAGTTACCCCACTTCCATAATGAAGAATGTGTTGGATTTGGTACAATTAGATTTATGTAGGCCAATGCCAAATTCACTAGGTGGTGCTCAATACTTTGTGACTTTCATTCATGCCTCGATTGAAAGACAAACTAGGAAGAGGTTGAAATGCATTCCAACAGATAATGGTGGAGAGTACACTGGACCATTTGACATCTATTGCATATGGTATTTGACATCAGACTGCTCCTTCTAAGACACTGCAATTGAATGGTTTAGCTGAGAGGATGAACAGGACTTTAATGGAGAGAGCTAGATGCCTACTCTCATATACAAAGTTGCCTAAGACATTTTGGGATGAGGCTTTATTCACAGCAGTTAATGTATTAAATCGCTCACCATGCATTCCTTTACAGTCTGATGTTCCAGAGAAAGGATGGTCAGGAAAGGATATTTCCTATAATCATCTAAAGGTTTTTGGTTGCAAAGTTATGTTCATATTCCTAAAGATGAGAGATCCAAGCTTGGCGTCAAGACTCGCCAGTGTATATTTATTGGTTATGGAGAAGATCAATTCTGTTATCAGTTTTATGATCCAACCTAAAAGAAGTTGATTCGGAGTCGTGATGCTATATTTGTCGAAGATCAAACCATTGAAGATCTTGACAAAGTGAAAATGGATGTTCCAATAACCAATGGTGACCCAGTGGACTTAGAGTTAATTCCTCCAAAAATAGTGCCAAGACAATTTGGAGATGAAAATGAAAATCGCCAGCCGAATGTAGCTGATGATGATGCTCTAATTCAAAATCAATCAGGTGAAGATTCTGATGAAGATGATGTCCAGAATTAACCACTAGCACCAGAGACTGCTCAGGTTCCAATAAAGAGATCTACGCGAGTAAGACAAGTCACTACTGGATACTCTAGTGATCAGTATGTGTTACTGATGGGGGAGAACCTGAAAATTTTCAAGAGGCTATAATAGATGAACATAAGATGAATTGGTTTGAAGTCATGCAAGATGAGATGAAGTTCTTGCATCAGAATAAAACTTTTAAGCTAGTGAAGTTGCTAAAGGTAAGAAAGCTTTAAAAAATAAGTAGGTGTTCAAGATTAAGCATGATAAACACTATCTTTATCCAAGATTTAAAGCTAGATTGGTTGTTAAAGGATTCAACCAAAGAAAATGTATTGATTTTGACAAGATATTTTCCCAAATTGTTAAATGACATCCATCCTTATAGTGCTCGGTTGATTTAAAAATCGAGCAATTGGATGTCAAGACAACTTTTCTTCATGAAAATTTGGAAAAAGAGATATATATGAAGTAGCCAGAGGGTTTTAAGGAAGAAGGGAAAGAGGACTATGTGTGTAAATTGATGAAAAGCCTTTATGGTTTAAAACATACATCGAGACAATGGTATAAGAAGTTTGAAACAGTTATAGGGGAGCAAGGGTATAAGAAGACTACTTCAGATCACTGTGTTTTTGTACAGAAAGTCCCTAGTGATGATTTCATTATCCTTTTACTTTATGTTGATGATATGTTGATTGATGGTCAAAATATTAACAAGATTAATAGTTTGAAGAAGCAATTAAACAAGTCTTTTGCCATGAAAGACTTAAGGCCAGCAAAACAGATTCTTGGCATGACATGACAATTGTCAGAGGCTGGGGCATTAAGAAATTATTGTTATCACAAGAAAAATACATCAAGAAAGTACTTCAAAGGTTCAATATGGATAAAGCTAAAACGGTTGGTTGTCCTCTTGCTAATCACTTTAGGTTGAGTACTAAGCAATGTCCTTCGATAAACGAAGAGAAGGAAGAGATGATGAAAGTCCGTCCCTATGCTTCTGCAGTTGGAAGTTTGATGTATGCTATGGTATATACACAGCTAGATATTGCTCATGCAGTTTGAGTAGTGAGTAAGTTCCTTTCAAATCCTGATAAGGAACATTAGGATGTTGTGAAGTGAATTCTCAGATATCTACGTGGTACTTCCAAAATATGCTTAAGTTTTGGAAATACCAAGGCTGTGTTAGTTGGTTACACAGATGCAGATATGGCCAGCGATGTTGACTCTAGAAAGTCTATTTCATGTTACCTAATTATCTTTACAGAGGGAACCGTGACATGACAATCAAAATTGCAGAAATATATTGCTCTATCCACCACTGAAGTGGAATTTATTATTACAACTGAAGCATGCAAGGAGCTACTATGGATGAATAAGTTCTTTGATGAACTTGGTTTTCAACATGATAGGTATCAACAGTTTTGCAATAACCAGAGTGCTATTCACCTTGGGAAAAATCATTCTAGTCAAGATCAAAGCATATTGATGTGAGATATTACAGGATCAGAGAGGTGTTAGAGACGAAGCTATTACAGCTTGAGAAGATTCATATGGATGAGAATTGATCAGATATGATGACAAAAGTTCTACCCAGGAGAAAGTTTGAGTTATGTCGATCATCTGCAGGAATGATAGTAAATACCATATAGTCGGTAGGGGGAGAATTGCAAGGAGATACTGACATATATGGTACCACCATAGGTATTTAAAAAAAATAAGAAGCAAGTTGTCGTAAACAACTTGCATGCAAGCTGTCACGGTGGACAACTTGCATGCAAGTTGAATGCTTATGGCTAGGGGTGGGCACAGTTCGGTTCGATCGATTTTTGACTGTTGAATCGAACCGACCCGAATAATTGGTTTTATGGCACAAGAAAATCGAACCGAACCAAATGTCAGATTAAACCGAATTTTAGGTTTGCCTTGCGATTCAGTTCGGTTCGGTTACTTCAATCGATTTGAGTCCTAATCTTGGGCCTTAAAATTTGAGTCAATTTTAGTACATGTCCAATATTTTTATTTCATTTTAGGAGCTATGGGGTGATTATCATACTTGCAAAGTTACAAACTTACCTTATATACCTAGAGTTAGAAGTATAAAAAAATGCAAACTTTTTTGTTTTTACTTAATCGGTTTGGTTCGGGTTGGTTTGGTAAAAATTTTGCCTATACTGCACCCGAACTGATATAGACAATTTTTCAAGATCCAAAATCGAACCGACCATCTATCACTTTCTATGCGGTTCGGTTTAGCTCGATTTCTTTGATTTTGAGGGTCGGTTCAATTTTTTCGAGTTTTTTGCCTACCCCTACTTGTGGCAAAGGGGCAGTGGAGGGTCTATAAAAAGACTCTCCCTCCTTCTTTCATATATGAGTTTTTATATTCATATATATGTGGTAGTATTTAAAGTCTTAAGTGAGAGAATGATTTTGATTATTTTTACGAAATCTTTTTCTTAAAAGAGTAAGTGACAACAAAATAATGAGGATATTGTCTTAGGATAGTAAATTTAGGAAACACTTTGTATGTGAGTGTCATTATTTTATTGTTTTATTTTTCACTCTCTGTACTTACTATTTTTATTAATAAAAGTTTTATTTAAATTTTGGCTCATAAATATAACCCAAATAAGAGGATAAATTACGTTAAATTTTTGCATGTTTTTTTCTTACTTATTTTACTTATTGGACTTAATACGTAATTTTCTGAACATCACCCGTCGAAACTACTATAGATCCTGTACCTAGCCAGGCTACAGACACAGCACAATGATATTTTGGTGTTGTCGAACAAGCAAGTAGGACACGTGGAGTGGAGTCCATGTAACACCTGCTTGTACTCGCTTGATTGATGATGGTGTTTTTCATTTGGTGCATTTCTTGGAACCCGTTAATTTAATTTAAAAAACTTGAGAGTACGTATAGACCTTTAGCTTCACCAGTATGGGGGTGCGATTTTTTTTGGGTTGAATTTAATGTTTTAATAAATATAAATGGGTTATTTTTATGACAACTTTAACGTGATTATTAATTATTTTAAAGTTAAGGGTATGATTCGCATCTTAATATTTTACGAAAAGTTTATCTCTTGCAATACTTTGTAATATAATATTACTAAAATGATATTCATTACACTTTGATATAATAATCATTAGATCTTAAAAGTGGTAACAAACATAATTCTAAGAGTTTATTTAGACTTTTTATAAAATTTTAAGGTAAATATTACACATTTTGCCAACCTACTAAAAACCTAACTTAATTATCATTTAAAGTGTTTGAAATGTTAATTAGTAACAAGATGCTGTATATCTATGAGCTAACTTGGACCATTTAGGAAATAGTTAGAAAATAATTTGTACCTTTTACATTTACCTTAATAGCTTGCTATCGTACGTTTTAAGTAATCTTAATTCATTTAATTCTCAAATGCATGTTTAAAGTAAAGTCATAGACAATAGATATCAATGTTTTAAAAACTGATTCGGTTGATTTAATAATGAAAATTTTGAATTAGCTAATTTTTCAGTTCATTTTAATTTTTCAGTTTGATTTAGTTTAATAATCTTTGTTATTAAAAATCTATTAGTTTATTAATTAATCGGACAATTTTTGTAAACTAAATAAGTTTTATAAATTAAAATAAACTAATTAATTTTTATTTAACAATATCTTTTTTAATTAAACTTTACATTTTTTTTGGTAAACAATAGTTTTCTTCAAGCACTTTTCAAATTATATTCAATCTTTTACTAATTTTATGACAGTCTAATATCAGTTGAACATCTGAAACCTTAAATCTATTGTCTTATCGATTTAACTTCTAATTTGATTTTGAAACATCACAAATAAAGAACGATTGTTATTATAAAAAGAAAGAAAATATAGCAGCAACGTTATTTTATAAAGCAAGTAATATAACATTAACAAATTTCAAAACCTCATCTTACAGATTATTTCGTCCGATGTTCAATTACTATTTCTGTTTCACATAAATTTCAATGTTTCCATATTTTATGTTTAAGTTTTTTTTTTTCCATTTTCACATTTTCCTTCTCATAGAATTAACTTTGGTATGTAATTATAATTTATAACATATGCAATAGATTTTTTTAATCTTCCAATGCAAAAATTGTTGGACAGATGGTTTCTCGTATGTTCTTTCTAATTTTTTTTATCTTACAAAAGAGGGATCACAAAAGTCACATAATTGAGTAAAAGACACCAATGTCATATGATTTTATCAATTCTATTAAAAATTTATGTGTTTTAAAGATTTCGTAAAAAGCCCTTATACATTTTCAAAAAGTCTGAAATTAGATTTTTCGTTAACTTTATTGTGTTGACGTTTTTGAAAAACATGAGATTCCAAGTGGATTGTCGCGTCACAGAGAGTGATTACGAAACAAATTATATACGTAAGTATATTACAAACATATAGATTTATCATATTCACATATCATTATTCATTTTAAAATATAATAATATTTAATATGTATAGATGGTATAGTCATTCTTGTATACAAATGGGGTATTTTTGTAAATGAAATTATGATAGATCATAATTATGATATTAATATTGTATTTATTTATTATCCTTAAATTGTTCCTAGTTGTTGTACTATTAAAATTGCACATCAATAGAGCAAAAAGACTAGCTAGCATATATTGTGTTTATTTTCCTTATATAGGAAGCACTCAATTTTTTAGTCTAAAATATGAGGATACTTAAATAAAAGTGTGAGTTCTTACAAAATTTACTAAACTAATCTTATATAAGAATTTCATTTGGAACATTATTTGTTTGTCTGTGAAAATTTTAATTGTGATGATTGTCTAATTAAGTGATCATTTAACTTAAAATCTCTAAAGTATCTTATATAGGGATTATTATACTTTGATACTACTTATGACCTATATTAGTCAATGATAGCTTGTTTGATATCCATTGGTTATGAAATGAATTATATTGAGGTAGTTGATTGGTCAATATAGAATTCATCACTCTAAAGTAATTAGAAATAATATTTTTTCAGTTAGTATTGATTTAAAAAATTATTGACAAAGTTTAGTCATACTTTTAAAAAGATTTTGAAATATCATTATAAGAATTTGTTGCTAATGTTGAAAACATAATATGATTGGATTCAAATAGAGTAAATATTAGTTTCATACTCTATATCCAATTATAACATTATATGATAAACGGATTGAATTGCATATAAAAATCAAGCATGCAAAAAGTTAGTCAAACTAATTTGACATTTCTAATATTTATGGGTGGTCGTGATTTATCGTTAGATGTTAATTTTAATTTATGAATATAAATTGTTTAATTAAATAATTAAATATAAATTATATGAATTTAAATTATATAATCCTAAATACATTTAATATTATAATTTATATCCATTGTCAACACATTTAAAAACCCAATATGTTATACACAAAGAACATTTGAAGAAAGAGAAAATGTTATTTAATTAAGTTAGATTTAATTGTAAAGTTTGAAGAACGTTAAGATCAAATATAAGTCATCTGATAAATAAGGATCAATATTAGATATTGAATCTTATTTGAACTTAATTAGTGTTTAATTGTAATTCTAATTAAAGTATAATTAAAATAATGATTATAGTTAAGTTAAACTACTAAAAGGTTCAAGTCATATTTATAAATAAGTATAAGCTATAAAATAAGTAGCATTCTTGTTACCCTTCTTGACTTTCTTTTGGAAAGTAAATAATTGCACTAATAACTAACTAAAGTTTGCATAGAATATACAAAATAAAACAAAGGACAATTCAAGACTACTAAAGCTCATTAAGGCACCGCATGTGTAACAAGTTAGGACTATGACAACTCGCTAGAACTTACTAAAGGGACCAATTTAATTTCAAAAGTGGAGTAGGTGACAATTCTTTTCCTTTTAATTCTAAGAAGCTCCGTAATATGTCTAATGTTGCATTCAGTTCCATGTTTTGGAGACTTGAACTAGCCCTTAAAGACACTTTAGCTCCCTTTCCACCAAACCCCATAAACTATAAGCTCATGAATCAAGTTATACCACAACCTCTCATTTTTATGACCCCTGGAAAGGGAACTTAGCAACTTGACTACTCTCAACAAGCATTTAATTTAACCTTAATGTCCTTCTTCATGTTACTTTTAGGTCTCGTTTGATAAACAGTAATGAAAGAATCGGAATAAAAAATAAGAATGAAATTACTGATTATAGGTGTTTGGCATACAAGCACTAGAAATAAGATTATAAAAGTTAATAGTTATACTAGTGTTTGATATCAAATATTAAAAATGGTAATGAAATTTTTTTACTTATGTTTGATTATTACTTGATTTATTTTGTAAAATAATTGATTAAATATTTATATTATTAGAAATTAATAAAAATTTAATATTTAAAAAATAATTAATTAAAATTATTTTTAACGATTCAATAAATTATTAATTTTTAAATAATTGTGTATGATTTTTTGTAAAAATAAAATTGAAAAACCATTATGAACTTATTTTAAGGTATAAAATCATTGAAATAAAATAAAATAATTATTAAATAAAGTAATGTGCAATGTTGATAAAAATATGAACATATTCATATTCAATAATAATTGAGAAAATAAAAACATGAATTTATCACAGAAAGAAAATTAAACAAATTAATTTTTTTTTAAAACAATAAAAACTGATCTGGAGATATACGTTGATTACCAACCAAAGAGGAAGAGCGAATAGAAAGTTTCTATTGAGACAAAATACAAAGAAAAAAAGAAGTTATGTTGAACAAATATAAGAGACATATTCATTTTTTATTCATATTTAGTTATTATATAATTTATTTTGTACATAATTAATTTATAAAAAATTAATAAAAATTCAATGATTTATAAAATTATTAATTTTTAAATAATTATGAAACAAAATAAAATAATTATTAAAGAAATTAATATAAAAGTTGATTTTGATGATAATATTCTCATAAAAATCAATGTCTTGAAAATGTTTTGATAATAACTTAATAATATTCTAATAAAATCTTCTAGCTTTTTCATTCCAATGTATACCTTTCCTCTTAGGAACACTACAAGAAATAACAAATTACTGATGAAAAATATTCCGTAGTTAATTAGCGACAGAAATAGATTATCTGTCGGTAAATTTGACGGAATTTTTTTTACGACGGCCAAAACATTCGTCAGTAAACGTGGGGGAAAATATTCCTGCTTGTTTCTCGACGAAATATAGCAACAAAATAGTAAAGTCTGTCGTAAAAGTAGGCCGCAACAACTCGTAGGAAAAATAAGCATCTTAAATACTGACGGAATCATAATTCTGTTAGTAACTGTCGAATTGTTCATAAAATAAAACGACGTTGTTTGGTTTTAATCCAAACGATGTCGTTTTATTTACATACTTAACAAACCCAAAGCCCCCCTTCTCTAACTCCCCTTTGTTATTTTCTCTCTTTTTCCCACCATTAACGTTGTCGGTCCTCTTCCTCCCAAGCTTCCACTGTCAATTTTTACTTCATTGGGTTTACTTTGTCTCTAAAAACGAAGGTGTTAAATGCTTATATATATGATCGTGGGTAGGTGTGTGTGTTTTGTTTGGATTGTTGGTTTATATGTTTTTACGTTGAATTATTGGTTTATTTGTTGTTTGAATGTGTTGTTGCTGGTAAATAATGAAAAAATGTAGTTATTTTGTTATTAGTTAGAGATAAAATATCTTTTAGAGGCATATCAGTTGAATTAGAAACAAATCAAATTAGAGTTATTGTAATGTTGAATTAATTTGATTGTGTTAGTGAATAAGATGTAAACTTGTCTTGCTCTTGCGTATTGTTTGGCTTATCCTTAGCATTTTTGTAATTTTCTAATTGTTCTAAAATTTTATAAGTTGAATTAATCAAATTCAATTTTTCTTGTTCTATTTCAGAGTAACCGTTTACTCGAAACTGATCTGCTTCTATTTCCATCTTCCGTAAGCGATCCCGGGCTTTTTCCAGCTGTTCAATGGCCCCCTCGCGTAGTTCTTCTGAATTTCTTGGTATTGGTAATCAGAAATGGAGAAATTAAAATTACAAGACCATTAAAGTGAATGTTGGAATATGAAACAATTAGTTTGCTTTGTTATTATTAATATTTCATAAATAATTGATTGATTTATGTATTTATAAAGAGAGAAGATGCTAATAAGAAGTTGTATGTCTTCTTTCATATACAGATGTATATCGTATCACCTATAACCACAAATAAGAAAGCAAATTATCACATGCTTTTAGTACATGATGAACTAGCGGAACAAATGGTACAAGATTGGAATTAATGAAGATCTTCTAAATCCATATTTTAGGGCTTATTAATTATGTTGACATCATACATCATTAATTATGATTACATCTAATGATGTAATCATAATTAATGATGTATGATGATATAAAGATCTTTTTTAGCTATTATATCTCTATGGATCATTCTCTTATTTCTAGGAAAACAATAAAATAAAATAAATTTCATGGTCCTCCATAGAGGTTTAGTATATAAGCATAACAACCATAACTTGTGAGCTTCTACCGCTCACCTACTTTCTTCAAGATCTACATATTCTTATGTAGCTTATAGGAACCCTCCTTTGTGATAACAAAGTTGCCAATAAATGCCACAAATCCTTATTATCATGAATAAATAAAATAACTTGATATTGATTGTAATTTCACCATAGATAAGGTACAAGAAGGTTTTTTATATACTTCCTACATCTCTTTACATTTACAACTTGCAGATATAATGACCAAAGCCTTAAATCATGTGCAACATCATTTTCAAGTTGGGTCTTATAGAGGCTTTAACTTAAAGGAGATATGAAATATATAATAACATATTGTTATCAATTTATCAATTTTCACATGTACAATTAATTATAACTTTTTAGAAATTTGTTTAAGAGATAATGAGGAGGTTTTACTTGTATATAAGTAAGATATAGCTATATTAATTGATGATGGCTTTTTTATTCTATCTTTCTCTCTCTCTTTTCATTTCTTCTATAAATTCTTTTGATTTATTATATTCCCCAAAATCGTTCAACACATGAAACTTAAAAATAAATGGATTAAAAGCAAAACCATAGTAAGAATAAACATTTCCATCAAATCAAAGCAACCAATGTTATCACTATATAAAGAAGAATAGACCTAGGGAGAAAGTAAACGTGTTGACAATAATGTAATATAAATAAAACACTAGACTAATACCTAAATCACATAACTAGTAGCATACCCTTTAAAAAGCTACAACAACTTTGTAGTAGTGATAGGTTGACGATAGTTAGTGAGTGATGAAAACTTCAACATATAGTAAGAAATGAGAGGAGCATGCTCCGAGAGTGACATTAGAGATTTAAAGTGAAATGAGAGTTAGGGAGAACTGATATAGGGAAATTAATTTTGTTTATCATAATAGTTTTTCTCAATTCTTATTTTTTATTGGATATTTATTATATACCATATTGATTAATATATTCCTAAAAAACTATTCATACAATTTAAAATGATAATTTACTATAGTATTAAATATTTTTTTACTCTTTTTATGATAGAAAATTCCTAGCTTTGGCTTTACCTACCATGCTTTGATTTTAGGACCAAACATAACAAATGTAAATGATGAATAGATAGAATGAACTACTTCAACTTTGGCTATGTCTCTTTGATCTTTTATGCTTTCAATATTAAATGTTTAATTAAAGATCAAGGAAACAAATAAATCATTAGAGTAATTAGTTATCAATTCATTCTTTTAAATATATTTATGCACCATTTCTATTTTCCTCATACTTTTAAAGAAGTGCTCTAAATTTTTTATTTTAGATGCACCAAAAGAATAGTATAGACTTTAGTTGTTTATAAGTATATTTCTTATTCTTGTGCAAATCAATTATTGATGATTTGGTCAATTACAATTGGCATAAACTATTAATATGAGAGGACTTTTTTTATTCCTTTCGAGTTCACAAATTAACTATAAAAGTAAAATGAAAAAATTAAACTTTAAACTTGCTTTTTTATATATTAGATTAACAAACTTATATGAAGATATGCTAGAATTAATTCTACTTTTACATGACTAATTCTGATGGAATTAACAAACTTATGCACATCTCTATGATATTTAATATGAGTCAAGAAAATAATTTAATATTTCAATTGCTAAGTTTTTTATTCTGTTTTAATTAGTTATATATTAAATGTGGATGCCATTTAAAGCTCCTAGTCATTTTATAATTTATTCTAATTAAGATAATAGCTTGGATCCATATGCAAACAATAATAGTATGTTTGGATCCATATGTAAACAATAATAGTATGTATCTCTGAAAGCTAGAGATTGAAGAAGCTCATACCATGACCAATAATGCATGCAATGTTAGACACATTAATATTAGAAGAATTAGAAAGGACAAAAATACAATTATCATCTAAATTAACACCAAACATAAAGGGATTTAGTTCAATTGTGAACTTTAAGTAGAAAAACCAAAAGCTAACTTTACTAAAGGACCGAGAAACGTCATCAGATTTAACTAATGCAATATATCTTATTTTCTTAATAAATAATAGAACATGTGTATTATATTAAATACAAAATATTCTTTTTTGTAGGCCTTATATTGTGTTGAAGAGTATCGCTCATCCTTCTTCTTTGTAGTCTGAAGTTGTCCATCCATCCAGAGTAGTCGTCCAACTAATGTATACCATATGTATTACTTTAATAATATGATTCTGATACGTTTGGGTTTTGTGTGAATGCAAAGGAGGTCTTGATTTTGTTTTGTCGTTTAGAATATTCTTATAATCATCGATGAGTTCTTATGTTCTTATTTAATAGTCTAAGTATTTATTGTATGTAGAATGAGTTTGAGATGTTATGGATGCTTTGAGACATTAATAAACCCCTAGGATGGTATATAGGTTGGAAACTTGTGATACAACTCCTGTGAGGCTTATCGATGAAGAATTTCGCGAGTCTAAGAATCACAGCAAGAACTTGCTTTCTTGATTCACAGGTGTAAACAATGCCACGTACCATAGTATTGAAATCAATTGTAGGTGACAAATTCAAACATAAATACTTCAACTTTAATATGATTAATGCAAACTTAGTATTAGTACAAAAATTCATACGTTTAATAGACAAGACAGTTCTTTGCATAATAAACCCCCTAGGACAGTATATAAACTGGAAACCTGTGATGTAGGTCCCGTGAGGTTTATTAGTGAAAATTTCTACGAGCCTAGAAGCCATAGCAAAAACTTGCTGTCTTGATTCACAGGTATAAACAATGTCATGTACCATAGTATTGAAATCAATTATAGGTGATTAATTCAAACATGAATACTTCAACTTCAATGTGGTTAATGCAAACTTAGTATTAACACAAGAAATTCATACGTTTAATAGACAAGATAGTTCTTTGCATAATAAACCCCTAGGATAGTATATAGGCTGAAAACCCATGATACAGCTCCCGTGAGGCTTATCGGTGAAAAATTTCACGAGCCTAAGAGTCACAGCAAGAACTTGCTTTCTTGATTCACGAGTGTAAACAATACCACGTACTAGAGTATTGAATTCAATTGTAGGTGATTAATTCAAACATAAATACTTCACTTAGTATTAACACAAGAAAGTCATAAGTTTAATAGACAAGACAGTTCATTGCATAATAAATCATACCCCTAGGACAATATATAGACTGGAGACATGTGATGTAGCTCTCATGATGCTTATCGGTGAAAATTTTCACGAGCTTAGGAATCACAATAAGAACTTGCTTTCTTGATTCACAAGTATAAACAATGTCATGTACCATAGTATTAAAATCAAATAAAGTTTTTATTCATATGTATATTCTCAACCTGCATATATGGATGGCCCAAAGATCAAATGTCCATGTAAAGAGTGCAAACACATTCATTTCCTTCCTATTGATGAAGTGAATGGGCATTTGCTGAGAAAGGGGTTTGTCTCAAATTATTTTGAGTGGACATAATATAGGGAGCCATTGATTTGTAGCACCGTAAGGAGTAATGAAGTAAGCTCGTCAGTAAATGTAGATGAGTTTGAAAGGGGATTCGATTTAGAACAAATAATGTTGGTGTAACTGAAAATCCTTACATGCAAATGGTTTATGATGCAGCCGATTATACCTTTTAGGAAAATATAGAAATTTTTAAAGAAGAATCAAACCCACATGCAAAACAATTTTTTAACTTACTACACTCAGTTGATCAAGAATTATGGCCAAATTGTGAGATAATGACTCAATTATCTTCAATTGCTCGAATATTGAACATTAAATCTGAAGGGAAAATTTCTGATCCTAGTTTTGATAAAATTTTTGGATGGTATAATGAATCATTACTTCCTAATCATACAATGATTGATAGTTTTTACAATATAAAGAAACTTATCAGAGGTCTTGGTTTGCCTGTTGAAAAGATTGATTGTTGCAAATTGGGATGTATGTTATATTGGGGAGATGATGTGGAATTATAATAGTGAAAATTTTATGGTCAATCTAGATTCAAGCCTAGAAAGTGTTCTATGAAACAGAAATTAGTACCCTGGAAGCAGATGTATTATTTCTTGCTAACTCCAAGACTTTAAAGACTATATGCTTCTAATGTTACTGCATCTCACATAAGATTTGAACAGGAAGATGGAATAATGAGTCATCCATCAGATGCACTAGCATGGAAACATTTCAATAACACTCATTATGAGTTTACTGTTGAAAGTCGTAATATTAGGTTGAGATTATCGACAGATAGATTCCAACCTTTTGGTCGATCCGACCAACAACATTCATCATAGTCAATCATAATTACTCCTTATAATTTACCTTTATGGATGTGTATGGATGAGGCATATATGTTTTTAACAATGATTGTGCCAGGGCCTACAAATCTAAATCATAAAATTGATGTATTCTTATAACCATTGATATTTAAATTGCAACATCTTTGGAAATATTGTGTTAAGACATATGATATGTCTCTGAAACAAAATTTCGTGTTGAGATCAGTTTTGATGTGGACCATTAGTGATTTTTTGGCATATGCTATATTGTCTAGATGGAGCACAACAAGGAAATTAGTTTGTCCTTATTGTAGCAATAATTTTGATGCATTTTTTCTTCCAAACGAGGGCAAAAAATGTTGGTTTGACAATTATAGGAAATTTTTTTCTCTAGATCATCCATTTAATCGCAATAAACAAAAGTTCATTAAGAATAGGATGGTAATTAGGGTTGCTGAAAGTTACAAAATTTGTAGCTGATAAAGTTAATAAAAGCATTAGTAAAAACTTTGGATGGAGAAAACGAAGCATATTTTGGGATTTGACATATTTAAAAATTAATTTGATACGTCATAATCTAGATGTGATGTATATTGAAAAAAATAGTTTTGACAATTTGTTCAATACAATAATAAATATTGAAGGAAGGACAAAAGACAATGCAAAATCACGAGCTAATTCATGAGTTACATAAAAATCTTCACATCGGTAAATATCTGAAAGAATGTTACACTTTGGACAAAAAACAAGAGGAATATTTGTGTGACTGGTTGAAAAGTCTAAAGTTTCCCAATGGTTATTTTTCAAACTTGGCAAGATGTGTGGACATAAGGAAGTATAACTTTTTTAGGATGAAAAGTCATGATTGTCATGTATTTATGCAAAAGCTAATTCCAATTGCATTTCGGGAGTTGCTACCAAATAAGATTTGGGAAGTTATAATAGAATTAAGTTTGTTTTTTAAAATATTAACATCATCTGAAATCAAATTGGCTGAACTGAAAAAATTAAAAAGTAATTTTGTTCAAATTACCTCCAAGCTTATTTGACTGTATGGAGCATCTACCTGTACATTTATACACGAGGCTAAACTTGTCGGTCTAGTTCAATATCGATGAATGTATCTGACCGACGTGTTGTAACACTAGTCAAAATAAAATAACTAAACTACTACTATAGCAGTGGTAAGTCTAGGTCGATCTCACAGAGAGTGCGTGTAAAGTTTATGAAATGAAATTAAATGGTGTTTAGGTTTAACGGGGGGTTTTGGATTTTGAAATAAGAAAATAAAATGAAGCTAGACTAATAAAAATAAATTAAAGAAAACATGCAAAAAATGATAAAATTGGAGAATTTGGTAGGGATTTGGTTCTTTGGTTCGATCTCGGCCTACACCCTAATTAAACATAATTCATTGATTTGTTGTTCTTTTATCTCTATTAGTAACTATCGGTCGCAGATTAATAACAAGCTCTATTAATCCTCATTTTTTCTTAGATCCTACTTAATTACGAAGCGCTCGTTAATTAACCTTAGCTATCAGGAAACCTAGAATAAGTTCTCTGAGTTTATTCAGACAACCACCTTAAGAATCAGAAAAACAGACCAATCTAGGCAATAATCACACAAGCTTGGATTATTTAACCTATGTTATGTTATCTCTAATGATTTGGAACTATTAGTCGCTACACATGAATCGGGAATATAACGATTATATATTACATTCGATTCTAGCAATGGTTTTTTATGAAAAACGATTTAGTATAGCATTAAAATCACCATCATTTAATACCCAATCCAATAAACACAAGATAACATAATCAATTCCTAATAAGAGAAATAAATAACAAAATAATAAAAAATACTTAATATGGGTCATCGGCATTGATGTTACCTCTGAACCGGTGTTGGGATGTTTAGCCTTCTATGAGTCTCTCCTGAAAAAATGCTTCAACCCAACATTAATATCCCTACCAAAAACCCAACGGTTCTTCGCTCACTACCAAGCTTCTTCTCCTCATTACTATTCATCGATGGGACAATTAAAGTTTTTGGTCCAAGCCTCTTATTCAAGCCACTCCTCTTCCTTCTCTGCCGCCTCTCTTCTCTTCTCTTTTATTATCGCCACCCTCTGTTATTGTAGCTTGATGTGACAATTAAAGATTAGAGCTTTTAGTTCACCGTCACTATTCATCTCTTCTTTCACACAGCCCTCTCTTGTTTTCACTCACGCTCCTTGTTCTCGCCTCCACTATTCATGATGTGACAAATAAACTTTGGGATTTTTGGTCCACCCCTCACTATTCATGCCAAACCCCTCTTTCACTTATGAAACATCTGCGTTTCTGCAGACATCACTTATGATGTCTTAGGAAACGCGAACAAATGCAGACGTGGTTTGTGTTTAACGCAATTGTCTGCTTAAACGTAGATTGCATTTTGCTCTCCACCTTTTATCATTTTGGTGTTGGGTTTCTCTTCATACATTGTCAATTTTTACAGCCTTCTCTTTATGCGCTGTCGTTTTGGACAACCTCTTTGATGCTTCAAATCAACATTAAAATAGGCTTGTAGCTCCAATGAAGAAAAGTAGTGAAAAAGAAGAACATGAAATAGAGGGCCTCAGATATACCTCAATATACAAAGAATAATAGAGAAATGAGTGGTACAAGGTGTGGGCGTGAATTGACTCACGATGTGAACAACATAAGCAATATCTCGAATAGAGATAGTAAAACAAATAAGACTGCCAAAATTGGCCATAAAGCGTACCATCACTAAGTATACTCCTATCAGTAGTAGAAAGGTGATTATTTGAGTCAAGTAGAGTGTTAGTTTTCTTAGTATCAGTGATGATAGCTCAAGAGATGAGATAAGTAGAACACTTTGCTTGTGACAGATAGTATCTAGACTCATCCAAGGATACCTCAATATCTAAAAAATAGCTAAAATTACACAAGTCTTTCATCTTAAATTGTTGAAGGAGAAAAGACTTAAGGGCTGAGATACCCTATATGTCATTATTAGTTATTATAATATCATCTATATAGGGAAGGAGAAGAGTGTGTCATAGATTTGTTTTACAAAGAAATAAGGTATGATCATAACAGCTAGACTTCAAACCAAGCTTTCTTGTAACACCCCACTCCCGCCGAACCCGAACCCGATATCGACAGTGATACCCGAGTCCGTGCCCCGCGAGGGTG
>JANQBM010417504.1:0-18550 GCA_025594535.1 Erythroxylum domingense
TCAGAAACACTTTCAATTATTCTAACCCATTCAAAATGACCAAATTGCCCTTTCCCATAAGTGAGGGGATGTTACAATATGTAACTTGTAGGAGTTAGGCGGACATTCTCGGGATACCTACATAAATGTGCAATTTTGACTCTTTAAATAGAAAAATCTATCTTTAGAGTCTTCATAAAAGTTGTAGAACTTGAAGTCCTCTTCGCAACCGTACTTAAATGGCCTTAATCTAACATCCATAGTGAAAGTTATGTCTATTGTCCCAGATCATGTGCATATTTATATATTGTGGACTTATTGATGCTTTCCTATGATCCATTTAGGCTTGAAATGAGCTTGAAATGTACTTAGTTTGATATGGAAATAAGAGATAAAAATGAGTGATATGTTTAGGGTGATGATTAAGGATATAAACATAAGAATGGATTGTCGTCTATTAAGTGTTCAAATATGAAATTTTGGGATGTTATGAGAATGAAGATTAACCTATGGTGGCTAATCATATTCCATTAAAAGAACCCTACTGAGTGATGCACTCATGTTTGACTTACGAGTTAGACTTCAGAAAGGGGGTCTAACATTATGATATTAGAGCACTTAGAGAAGTATCCTAGGCATAAAATGGGTCGTTTTAAAACACGAAATGAACATCCATTGATTTAAATGATCAACATGAATTATTTTTTGTATTATTTCACATGATTTGAAATTGTTTTACATAAAGCATGGCCTAAGAAGGTTTTACATGCACACATGCAAATTTAAACCTAATATGAAGCATAAAACATGAACTAAAGATTTTAAATGGTTTTAAATTTAAGGAGTGAGTTTGACACCCTGAAGGAGAACTCGAGGAGCTATGGCTCGATCTCACTCTCGCTAAGAAATTATGGATGAATCTCATGTCCTATAAGACACGAGAACACACTCTACTTAGATTCTGAGGCACCTAGTGTAAAACATAAAGTTCCACTACCTCCTCCTATTCTTAAAGTAAACCCTATGGATCCATGTTTCTTACAAGCCTTTGCTCAGGCTTTCATGCATGCTATGGGTCAAATGCCACAAGTTTCAGTGCAAGCTCTAGTGGAGAGGAGCAGACAGTATGATAAGCTTTGCAAGCATGGTTGCTGTAGACTTTAATGGGAATACGAATCCTGAAGAGGCTGAAGCATAGTTGAGAAGGACAGAGAGAGTCCTGTTTCAGATGAAGTGCTCCGAGGATGAGAAATTGGATTATACAATTAGCTTTCTATAAGGGGACGCACTCCATTGGTGGGAATTAATGCCCCATAGTCAGATCATACCACCAATATTTTTGTGGAGAAATTTGTTGGAAGCCTTTAGGAAGGAATACTTCTCAAAAGTCTATATCTAAGAGAAGGCCAGAGAATTCCTAAATCTCACACAGAAGGATATGAGTGTGAGTGAATATAAGCTAAAGTTCACCTAGCTTTTAAGGTATGTGGCCAACATTGTTGAGAATGAGGAGGATAAGTGCTATAAGTTTAAGGGAGGACTTTATTTTGGGATCAAGGAGAAAGTATTGATCCACAATTTTTGTAACAAGTTTCTATTGGTAAATGCTGCACTCCAAGTTGAGAAACTGGAGAACATAAAGTATGAAGTAAACAGGAAGAGGAAGAACCAGGAATAGTCTTCCAAGAAGGGAATGAGTGCCCCCAATACCTGAGAGGAGTATGAGGACTTTTCACATATAGAGCGAAATGGGAAGTAGTGACTTTACTGAGAACAAGCAAGAAAAGGTAGCTTCAGTGCAAGTCTCAACTATAGGAGGTAACAGAAGGATAGTAAGGAGTAGGTATACGAACTCCCAATGCGAGCATTATAGGAAGTTTCATATAGGAGAGCACCTCAAGTTACTTGGAGTATGTTTCTGATGCGGAGAGAAGGGACACATGGTCAGGGAATGTCCCCAAGCACGAAAGTAAGATGGGTCGCAGATGCAAGCCCCAAAGAGAGATGAAATAGTAAGAACCAGGCCAATCACTGAGGTGGGATATTCTATGTTGGCAAAGAAGGTTATTCCTCGAGGAAGGCCAAAGGGTCAAGCACAAGTAAAGGTGTTTGCCATGACCTAGAGATGAGGCTGCAGCCGCACTTGAAGTTGTTACGAGTATGACTCAGTTATTTAATTCAGAAGTATATTTATTGATTGATCCTGGCTCCACACATTATTTTGTTTGTGTAAGCATGACATTACATAGTGTTAATTTGGTGCCATTTGATAGTCCATTAATTTTTAGTACTTCTATAGGGAGGAATGTGATAATAAGTCAAGCATATAAAGATTATGAACTCTTTATTGATGGTGCTAGACTAGTAGCGGACTTAATGCCTTTAGATTTAAAGGCCTTAGATGTTATACTTAGAATGGATACCTTAGAGAAATATCATGCAAAGTTAGATTGTAGCCTAAAAGAGGTAAAATTTGATCTTGGCAAGGGTGAGAAGGTGATTTTTAAAGGAGACAGAAAAACACCAACACTAAGAATTATTCCAGTTTTGTTAGCTGATAGGATGATGAGAAAAGGGCATGAAGCCTTCTTGACACAGTTGGTGGACATCAAGGTGAATGAAGGAAAGTTGTAAGATTTTCCAATTTTGAGGGAATTTCTAGATGTGTTTCTAAAAGACTTACCTGATTTGCCACCAGTAAGGGAAATCGAATTCACCATCGATCTGATTCTAGGTACTGCACCCACTTTTATACCACCATATAGAATGACTCCAGCTAAGCTGAACGAGCTTAAGGAATAGTTGGGAGAACCGTTAGAGATTGGGTATATAAGGCTAAGTTCATCATTATGGGGAATGTTGGTTCTGTTTGTTAAAAAGAAGGATGGAATATGGTGCATTTGCATTGATTACCTAAGGCTTAACAAGGTGACCATTAAGAACAAGTATCCTCTGTCACAAATCGATGATCTGTTCGACCAGCTGCAAGGAGCAAAGGTCTTCTGCAAAATTGATGTCAGTTCAGGCTATCATCAGCTCAAAATTGGGGAATCTGATGTATAAAAGACAACCTTTAGGACACATTATGGGCATTATGAGTTCCTAGTCATGCCATTTGGATTGGCCAATGCTCCAACTGCATTCATGGATCTCATAAATAGGGTCTTCAAGGAATATTTAGACCAATTTGTCATAGTATTTATAGATGACATTCTGGTTTATTCCAAGAGCAAAGAGGAGTATAAGGAACATATAAAGACACTGTTGCAAACAGTAAGGGAGAAGGAGCTTTATGCTAAATTTAGCAATTGTGAATTTTGGCTTTATAAGGTGATATTCCTTAGACACGTAATTTTGAAGGATAGGTTACATATCAATCCGAGGAAAATTGAAGCAATGGTGAAATGGCATGAACTAAAGGCAGTGGCAGAAGTGAGAAGTTTTCTGGGAAAATAGGAGGTTTGTTAAAGGATTCTCCATAATAGCTGCTCCAATCACTAAGTTATTAAGTAAAAATCAGAAGTTTATTTGGAGTGATGAATGTCAGAAGAGCTTTAATGAGCTTAAGCACAAATTGATAAGTGCTCTAATTCTGACCTTGCCTATGGGAGATGAGGGCTATACATTTTATAGTGACGTTTCAAACAAAGGGTTTGGGTTATATGATGATACAAGGATACAAGGTAATAACTTAAGCCTCGTAGCAGCTAAAGCCTTATGAATTAAATTACCCAACTCATGATCTAGAATTAGCAGCAATAATTTTTACCTTAAAAATTTGGAGACATTATTTGTATGGAGTTTAGACGAGGATTTTTACAGATCATAAAAGTCTCAAGTACTTATTGAGCCAGAAAGAGTTGAATTTGAGATAGAGAAGGTGGTTAGAGTTGCTTAAGGATTATGACTTATTGATTAAATACCACCTATGCAAGGCAAATGTAGTGGTCGATGCCTTGAATAGGAAATCATCTATAGCCCATGTTCAGACAATTTATCTGCCATTTTTGAAAGAAATGAATAGGATTAAAATAAGCGTGAAATAGGAGGAACCTAATTACATTATTGCTAATTTCAGAGTGAGACCAATATTCAGAGAGAAAGTTAAGGAGTTACAATAGCAAGATGTAGATTTGAACAAGCTCCGAGAAGAAATTAAGAATGGCAAGCAATCTGAAGTGAAAGTGAGAGATGATGGACTTATGGTTGTAGGCAATAGACTTTGTATTCCAAATTTGATAGAGGTAAAGGATGAGATACTCGAGGAGGCACAAAATGTGCCTTATGCCATGTACCCAAGTAGCACCAGGATATACAGAGATTTGAAAAGGCATTTCTAGTGGAAAGGCATAAAGAAGGATGTAGAGAATATACAAGCAAGTGTCTAGTGTGTTAACAAGTCAACGTTGAACACGAAGCACCTTTAGGCAAGTTAAGGCCATTGTCCATTCTAAGTGGATGTGGCAAAGGATAACCATAGATTTTCTGATGGGTTTGCCTAAGAGCAGTAGGAAACATGATGCAATATAGGTTATTATTGAGCGTTTGACAAAGTTAGTTCATTTTCTAGTAATTAAATAAACTAGTTCTTTGCATCTACTAGAAAAGAAGTACATTGATGAGATAGTGAGACTACATGGGATTCCAGACTTTATAATTTCTGACAGAGATCCATGGTTTACTTCGAGATTTTAGGAAAGCATATAAGAAGCTCTAAGGACCAAGTTAAATTTTAGCATTGCTTTTCATCCCCAAATAGATGGTCAATCTGAAAGGACAATTTGAACCATTTAAGGAATGCTTAGGGCATGTGTGATGGATTTCAAAGGTGCTTGGGACGAGCACTTACCATTGGTTGAATTTGCTTACAATAATTCGTACCACTCGAGCGTTCAGATGGCTCTTTATGAAGCACTATGGAAGAAGATGTAGAACTCCTATAAGCTGGGATGAAGAAGGAGAAAGGAAATTAATAGGTCCAGAGTTACTCTAGATGATAGTTAACAAGGTCAATCTAGTTAAGTAAAGACGTAAAACAACTCAAGATAGAATGAAGAGCTATACTGATGCACACCGAAAGGAAATGGATTATGAAGTTGGTGGGAAAGTCTTTCTTAAGACATCTCCTTAGAAAGGAGTCATGAGGTTTGGACAAAAGGGAACATTAAGCCTAAGATACGTTGGTCCCTACGAGATTGTTGAGAGGATTGGACCACTGGCCTATAGATTGGCACTGCTACCATAATTGTCATAGATATATGATGTCTTTCATGTTTCCATGTTAAGGAGGTATAGATCTAATCCCTCCCACCTTGTTCAGACCACTAAATTTTAGTTGAGAGATGATCTAACTTATGAGGAGACTCCAGTGGAGATTCTAGATATTAAGGAAAAGGTCCTTAGGAATAAGACAGTTTAGCTAGTTAAAGTCTTGTGGAAAAACCATTCTAAGGAAAAGCCCATGTGGGAGCCTTTGAAGGCCATGAAGGAGAAGTATCCAGAAGTATCCACACCTCTTCAATGACTAAGGTAAGAATTTCGAGGATGAAATTCTTTTAAGAGGGGGAGAAATGTTGGCCTCCAAAATTTTTCGTTAAGTTAAGCATAATATTTTATGGAATAATCATGCAATTAGAATTTTTGCCTTAGAATAAATAGATTTGTTAAGAATGATTTAAATAAATTATAAGGTCATGATAGAATAATTATTAGAGTTTAATTATTTATTACAATGTTAGTTGGATTTTATTTCACTAGTCACTTAAATTAAAGCAGTAAGAACGTATAGAGGGCAATTATCTCATGTCACTTAAGTTTAAAAACCATGAAGCATTAAAGGAAGGGTAGGATTGACATTTCACACTCATGAAGGGTATAATTGGAAGAGGAAAATGTTGTATTGTTCATTAGATGAAGAAAATGTGAAATGAAGGGAGAAAAGAAGAGAAATATGTGAAAGAGAAAGAGAAATGAGAGGTTTCAACCATGAGAGAAAAAAAAAGAAGACAAGCTTAGGTTTCATCTTTTCTTAGTTTTCAAGAGTGATTTTGAGATTATTCAAGAAGAGAAAAAGAAATAGGAAGAGACGAGCTTCCATTTGATCCAAAATCTCTTTGTTTGTTGAAGATTTAAGGTAAGCCTATTTTTAATCCTTTGATATTTGGAAGGATTTTTTATTCATGAAGTTTAGGAAATACATGGGTTTAAGTATTATAGAATCAATTTTTAGTAACTATGTTATTTGGATTCCCAATTTGTATTTCTTATTGAATTCGATTTTTACCAATGTTAAAGGAAATCAATAGAGGCAAAAAGAGCAAGAGGAGGGGCAATTTTTAAGCAAGGTTTTAAACAAGGAATCCAGGTGGGTTACATGTTTATAGTTTAAGTCAATAAGCCATAAGTGTTTTCCAAATCAACACATTTAAATGATTTTAATTGCTTTATAAATGTTGCATTTATTGCTTCGTAAATGAGTTCAGTATTTGCTACATGTTTGGTACATGAATCTTGTTGATGATTTATGAAATGATGATGGAAATTGTATTTGAAATATATCATGCTTATGGAAATCATGTTTCTGAAATGTGCCTTTGCGAAATATGTTTACAAGTCATAAAATTCATGTTTGTGTTTGGGTTTGTGGTGTCCACCATATTATGTCACATATACATTGACCATGTTAAAGGCTTCTCCCACCTGCCCGTTAGTGGCATGGAGCTCTATTACGGACTCCCTCATATTTATTGGAGCTTTATAAGAACTCCCTTATGTATATGGTTTAGTCGTAAGGCTTCTCCATCATGTTTGTATAGACTACCCAAACTATTATGCTTGCTTATACTGTGTATGATTTATTTGACAAGTTTGAGAAATACGTGTCTTTTGTCGTTTATGATTTACTAGAAAAATTTGAGAAATACATGTTTTATGGTTTCAATGTATTTACTACGGCATGAATAATTTTAATGGTTTTGCTTGTTTCTCTGCTATAAACTTGTTACTTACGAGCTTTTAGCTCATCCCCCCTTTTAGCTTTTAGCTCTAGGTGAAGACCAAGAGATTGAGTAATATAGAGTAAAGGCACCACTACAAATATGCATATTATTTTGTTATTTAAGTTAGTATATGAAAAATCAAGGCTTTAGCCGCATTTCAAGTATTACTCATTCATTTATAATTTGTATTATGAGTCCAACGATGTTTTTATATCTTGAAATTCCCATTAAAGCTTTGTAAAACTCCATTCTTTTGAAGTTAATGAAATATATTTATGTTTTGCTCAAGACTTTCCAAGCTTCCGCATTGCATTTTCAAGCATTTATAAAGGTAAAATCTATGTTCTAACTTCAAAGGAAAAACTGTATTAATCTAGGCGGATGTAGATAGAGTTGTCTTCTTGGAAGTTGTAGTTTATTCTTTTAGCATTCCAATGATATAAAGTTCGTAATTATTGGACATCAGAATTGAGAGATATGATTTTTACAATTTACTAATGTTGCATAGGGTGTATGTTGGACACTTTATAGCTCTTTTCTAACTTGATCAAACGGAAAAAGATATAGTGTCTTGAAATGGGAAGAATTAGTGTGATAAGGTAGAGATGAAATGAAGATGGTAAAGGGAGTTAAACATGTGCAAAAATTTATGATCAATGTGTATAAGTTTGACTGTTATATTTTTGGATTGATGACTAAACATAGATTATGATTTGGTTGTAAATGATATTGAGTTGAAATGGAAGTGAGAATGAAAGGGAGATAAAGAGGAAAATAAGTTAGAAATGATAAATGTGCATAATAAGGGTTATATGTAATTTGTAGGAGTTGCAAATCAGGAAATTGGCTACTAAATGTCCGTTGGGCAGACTTCATGTCTGTTGGGTGGATATTATTAGGAATTCCAACGCTTCAGCTCCGTTCATGTCCATTTGAAGGGACATAAGTCCGCCGGGCGGACATTCTCAAGATACCTACATAAGTGTTCAATTTTGGCTCTTTATACAGCAAAAGCTCTCTTCGGGGTCCTCATAGAAGTTGTAGAACTCGAAGTTCTCTGCGAAACTGTACTTAAATGGCCTTAATCTAACATCCATAGTGAATGGTATGCCTATTGTCCCAAATCATGTATATATTTATATATTGTGGACTTATTAATGCTTTCTTATAATACATTTAGGCTTGAATAGAGCTTGAAATGTACTTAGTTTGACGTAGAAATAAGAGATAAAAATAAGTGATATGTTTAGGGTGATGATTGAGGATATAAACATAAGAATGGATTGCCGTATATGAAGTGTTCAAATATGACATTTTGGGATGTTATGAGAATGAAGATGAACTTATGGTGGCCAATGAGATTCTATTAAAAGAACCCTACAGAGTGATGCACTCACATTTGACTCACGAGTTAGACTCTGAAAGCAGGGTCTAACATTTATGGTTTGGTAATCTGGAAGGATTTAGTGTTATGGTTGATGAGGATGATGATAAATTATTTATTGACTATATTTAAATACCCAGATTAAGTATGTTTTGCTTGTTATTTGAGAGTTTTATGGTATTGTTAGACTTATTTGGTTTTAAGTGTGTTAGCTGATAATTGCCTTCGTGAACAAAAATGAGAAGAATTTAAGTGAAATTGTGGCATAAAATAGAAGAATTGAAGTAACTTAAGAGATACACGATTAGGTACAGGCATCATGTAAGTCATAATGAATGTATTGAGATATAATGATGTTGTTTATTCCAATATAAAGATACATGCCTGTTTATATTGACACACACGAATGTGTATGTTGTCTATGTAACCTTCTATGATCATGTAAAGTCATAATTTAGAGGGCATTTTGAGATACAAGGTCACCTATATGGTTATATGTCACCTGATACATTCTTAAAAACCTAGTTTTGCTATAAAAGGATATTATGAAGGCTATACAAGTGGAAGTAGAATTCAAAATCAATAGAGACATCAAAAAAGGAGAGAAAAATAAAAAAATTGACTACGTATAAAAAAAGATCCAAATAGTAGACATTAAGATTAACTCCAACTTTTTTATTTTTTCTAAATTGAGTCTTTAAGTTAATTTCATTATATTCTCTTATTCTATTTCATTACCTTGTATGCCAAATTTGAATAGTTGTTTTTTAAACATGATTCTGGATTATCAAATCTATATTAGGGTTTTATTCTTGAATTGTTTTATATAACTTTTACCTGGTTGAATTCAATATGTTATTGTTTTAATATATTTATTATGCTTATACTTGATTTGAATTGAGAGATTGATTCAAGATAATTATGTTAAGTTGTGCAATGAGAGTTAGCACCTTAATAGACTTACAAATTTTAGGTTAATAAGTAATTGAAGAGAGATCTTCATTGTCAGTTAATTATCTTTAAGATTGCTTTAAATCCAATAGAGAAGTTAGGAGTAGTTTTGAGAGATCCATAGATTACTACTCAACTTTCTTTTTTTTTTGATTGGGATTACTTAATTATTTCTTTAAATAGGTAATCAAAACGTTTGGATATCTAGGATTAAGTACAATTGAATTAACAAAACAAGTATAAAATAATTCCTAAATTTCCATGACTAAGTAAATTCAGCTTCATTTATATCTTTTACTTATTTAGTTATCAAATTTTGTTATTTTAATTTTTATTTTAATCAATTTTTATTAACTTAGACAAAGTTTAAGTCAAATTGTTAGGCAAATATGTTCAATCCTTATGGATTCGATATCAGTTGTATATAATATATGACTTGTATACTTGTATTATAGTATAAAACAAGCAAACAATTTTTAGGTGACATTGTTAGGGATTACAATTTTAGCATCTTATCTAATTTGAAGTTTTTTGATTTAAGGAGTTTGATACTTTTTTCTTGTGTGCTTATAGGTTCATCAAAATAAAAATCACAAAAGAGCTCAAGCAAATTAAGAGGAACATTAATTTATAAAATCATTACACGTGAAAGAAAAATCAAAAGAGCAAAGTGTTAAGAAGTTATAGATAAAATAATGTTGGAAGAAGGAAATAAAGGAGGATACCAAAGGACCCTTATAGATTTTATGAGGCTAGGTCTTAATATGAATTAATAGGGCATCACAAAACCTTTTGTTTTAACCAATAACATCGAGATAAAGCCAACTGTTTAAAATACACTCCAAACCAATGTGTCGTTTTATGGATTGGCAATTAAAGACCGTAATGCACACTTGGCAAACTTCTTAGAGATATACATCACTTTTAGATACAATGTTGTCCAATGATGTTGTGAAGATGAGTTTGTTCCCTTTTACAATAAAGGACTAAGCTAAGGTATGGTTGAACTCTCTCAACTCTTAGAATGTCACAACTTGGGTGCAATTGGTATAAGCCTTTTTTACAAAGTATTTTTCAAAGATGAAGACCACAAGAATCATTAAGGAGATCAAAGATTGCCATTAGAGAGATGGAGAGTCCTCATATGAGTTATGGGATCTATTTAAAAAATTGCAAAGGAGCTATCCACAACACAACTTAATGAAGGAATTCATGCTGCAAAAATTTTACAATAGAGTTAATACATATACAAAAGGAACTATAGATGCAGTAGCTGGTGGTTCTTTGATGACAAAGATGATTGATACCACACATGACCTATTAAAAGAAATTGTGAATGATAGTTGCTTGTAGACAATAGAGAGGACCATGCAAGAAAATTTCAAAGAGTAAAAGGGAGTGATAGATATAGATTTATGAAAAACTTTGCAAGCTTAGTTTTCAACCCTTACTAAGTAACTATATAGCCTATAGGCCTTTTCTTCCAACCAAGTGAACGAAATATAGCATGGTTGTGATTTGTGTAGGCAAGAAAGCCACAAGACAATTGGTTTTCTTTTATGGATAACAATGTCATGAAACAATTCAATTTTATAGGAGCTCAATAAAGAGGAGGTAATAATCCATACTTTAACACATATAATCTTGGGTGGAAGAACCACTTAAAGTTTTCTTGGATTAATGTTGACGATAAAACGTATCTACTTGTTTTATGTTCAAAAATCACAAATGAAAGGGTCATGACTTGTAGTTAAAAAGTAGATATATATCCCATAGGGATTACCCATACACCACTTAATTTAGACAAAATTTTATTTAAGAAAGGAAATTTTTTAATAAAAATAATTTAGAAAATTATATTAAAATTAGAAGACTAACATAAAACAATAGACAATATAAACTACAAAAAAATTGCAATTCAAGAATATAAAGACTAAAGATTACTTTTTTCGCTATTTTGTTTCCCTCCTATTTTATTAATTAAATTATGCCTTACCTTAGATTTTCGAATGTATTAATTACCCTCTCTCAAGGTATAATTAATTGTTTTTAATCGAGTTAAAGGGAATCAATTAGACAATCTCTCAACCTACCCAATGACTCTACCGATTCAGCTAGTTATTAAACTATCCTATGGCTGATCAATTGAATTGACCTAGATCTCTCTCGTTGCACAATCCTACATAATTGATATTACTCACTCTCTCGATTTATTACAAGAAAAAAAATAAAATCACCAATCATTAAAGACAACTTCGTTCAATTCAATAAAATAGGAATTCTAACAAAATAATTTAAAAGCAATCCCTAAAACTAAATCAACCACGCGTGCTCTCCATAACATCATCAACATTCAAATAAACCATTTTACAAAGAATAGAAGAAGTAAAATTAATAGAAAATTGAATAAAGGAACTCCTTCTCTTCTTCGTCAAATCTAGAAATTTTGGTGTTAATGTGCTATTTTCCCCAATCTTGATGATGATCCTTGACTTCAATCCTTCCTCAAGGCTCCAAACTTATGTTCTTGACTCAAGGATAGTGTTTCTAAAGAAGGGTTTCATCTGCCCTATTCAGGAGGTTAAATTACGTTTTAATAGTCTATAAACCTTAAATTTAGTGAAGCCTGCGTATTTTCTCGGATTGTAATTCCCACGATCGTGGGAATTGGCCATAGAAAACTTCCTCTTTTCTTTTCCTTTTTGATCTCTAACTTAATTTCTAAGTTGCTCCATCTTCCTTCCTACATAAAAACAGTTAATTCTTACCCTAAATTAACATTAAACCTAAAAGAACAATAATGGAAATCAAACTAAAGGAAACTATACAAAATGAATCCTAAACTACAACAATAATCAACAATTATGTAAGAAAACATATGCCAATTACTTAGAAAAACATATACTAATGCACAACTATCAACATCCCCACACTTAAATCTTTGCTTGTCCTTAAACAAAATAAAAACAACTAATCAATTTTATAACTTCATTTTCACAAAGATCAAAGCATATAATCCCTCAAACTTAGGCCAACTCAAATATCAAGTTAATACACATATCATGACTACTTTTTCATTGGTGTACATAAGCAAACTCAACAACTGACACCATCACTCAAAGATAAGTAAAGATGTAAAATGAATTTTCCTCACGGTGTTCACTCATTTCTCTCAAGGGTTTGATGGTCAGTGTTTCGCTTACACCTTCTATAGGAAACTTCACTACTATAGGCTTGCTAATACACCAATTCTCCTCTATAATGATTGCATGCATAAATAGATCAAAAGGACTTATTTAGGGTTATAATATGGTAAGGGTTAAGGTGGGTAAAGAGGTAAAATCAGTTAAGCACAAGCATTATTAACGTAAAAAATGGAAATAAAGGGATAACAAAACATAACTCCGAGATATACAACTATAACTAATATTATGCACTTATTGATGCTACTCACTTGTTCTTCCTTTTTCTTTTCTTTTCTTTTCCCTTTTAATTTTTTAAATTTATTTTACTTTATTTTTTCTAAACATATGGAAGAATTACGAACAAAATAGGAATAAATACATTGTAATCCTCAGGCAGAAATATACTCAACTCATCTCGGTAAACTTTCACAACGATCCCAACTAATGTATTACTTAATACTCTACTAAGCTTGTGAACATGAAGGTTAATAAGGTTTAACCTTTTAAAACTTTGGGTGTTTTCAAGAAATAAAAGGTTAAGGCTCAATGGGGGTGGCAAGAGATAATACAAAAGGTAGGTCATTTAAGCCAAAGGTTAACACAAAAAGGACCTAAATCATCTCTATGAAGCATGCATCCAGTAGACTCTTACCAATTCAAAGTAAGTTCTGAAGGTAATCACCTAAGGAAGTATCACTTAATAAAGGAATAGAATGACTGTAGATGGAGTCATATGGCTCAATCCTCATATTGGCTTAAATGAAAACCTATTGTGCTTCTCTACATTACCTTATTGCTTAAATGTCAATTTGTGACTAAACTTATGTAACCAACTACTTTTCCTTCTATATGGTTCACTTTCTACTCAAATATCCTAATATGAGTTCAAGCATGCATTTAATCTAATTCCAGCTAGCATGATAGAATCTTGTGGCAATATTCATCAGAATGAGTCAAATGCGGTTCCATTGCTGACACAAAACACACAATATGCCTAACTATACATCCGGTCTAACACAATGCAAACAATGCAATTGAGAAATGCAATGTCACCTACCCACACTTAAAGTTCACATTATCTTCAATTTGACAAGTCAACCACTAAATAAGGGAGAATGGCCTCCAATGAAACAAAAGACATTGCAATAAACAAATGACATAATGTTGGATTGGAAAATAAAATATGCATCAATTTGGAAGAAACGATAGATTTAAAAACTTTTTAGAAATCAAAATTTTAGCGGAAGCAATATATCCAAATCAACATGCATAGCCACACATCATACGGTATAAGGAAAAACATTTGCATAATCACAAGAGAGAAAATATTATTGACTGCTTCGTTACATCTTTAACTCCTCTCTGTACTATCCTATCCTTAGCAATGTATCCTCTGCTAGGTAATGTATCCTCTTCACCTTATTGTATCCTTTTCTTGATATTGTATCCTCAACCAATCCGATCTACCACTTTTTCTTCTTCGACAACTTGGTTAACAAGTTCCCTTGGTGGGAAAGGAGAAGAAAATTTTGGAGGAGATTTTTTTTAAAAGAAAGTAGCCAAAAAGTGAGACACTCTCATTCAATTTTCAGCTTACCATGTAACACAGGAGAGAGAGAGTCAAAACAATCCAAGAGACTCTTCTCACTTCTTTTTTAATCAATTATAAAGAAGCCAGTAAATGAGACTCTTCTTACTTGTCTTTAAGATGGCTATATGAAAAAACTATTAACCTAAATGTGACATACCAATTTCAGTTTTTAATGATGAAAGAAGGAAGATGGTCCATCAAATGTACCTCCTTCTTCTTTAATCCAATGAATGTAATAGGTTACATGCTATCATTAAAAGACCACCATTAAACTATGTAACAATAAGGTTATTACTTCATTTAATGATGAAACATCTTAAATGTAGCAAACTAATGTTAAATGTGTGATTGCACATTTACCCATTAAAACTGAAATTCCATCTCCATATATCTTTAATAACTTTGTTTTAATTTAATTAATCAAATTAAACCAAAGCCTAGCCCATTTCTAAATATTCATTTGGGCTTTTAATTAACCATTAATTAGTACAAGCCGAATATTCAGTCTTAGGCTTTAAAACTTCCATTTATATTTCTTACTTAGCTTGATAACTTTCCTTGAAGCCAAATGGGGAATCTTATTAGACTTAGATAATTTAAGCTCCAATAAGTCTAGAATTAATTTAATCTCATTAGAATTAGTTCTAGCTAATTAACTAATTGTCATTTCACTAAAGACAATTAGTTGAACTCTTGAATTACTAAATATTATGAGAACACATGTTTCAATATGTCCAATTGCAAACTCTAATATGAACCATATTATAGTCATTTGCACAATAAAAGGTAAAATTACTGTTTTGCCCTTATGTTAGTTTTTCCTTCTAAATCTCCCCTTTTACTCTATATGGTGATCACCACACAAGATGTCATCTTGGTGTCAAGACTTGATGGGTAGCTAGTCTATTAAACTACTGGCACCAATTTAATCACCAATCTCCATAAAACATCTAGAGGTGATGATATCACTATAAACTCTTTATTTAAGTGAATGTTCCCTGATACATGTTTCAATTAATAATTCCAACATGCAGACACTAGATTAATTCTTTGTAAAAATTCATTCCAATCATATCAAGAATTATAATGAAATATATATGAGTTCACCACTCATCAAGATTCTGGTCCATAATAAATGTATACTTAAGTTGTATGTTTTAAGATTAAAGTAACGGTCCACTTAATTCTTTATAAACATATTTGATTCCAGATTCATTTAATAGTGCCATTATCGATAGTCAACTACTATCATGGTATGAAACTCATCAATCCCTTGAAGTAAACTCTTTTACTTACACGGAGATAAATCGTAACACTACAGTCTAAACTATAATCAAGCGACCAACTTGAGTATTCAACTGTGAATCCATTATTTTAGATTTTTATAATATACATGTTTCCTATACATTTCTATGTATATGTATATTACTTATAAAAGAATCTTTGTACCTTATGACTAGATATATAATGCTCATGAAAACCAAACTCTTTTGTTTTATTAATAATAAATATTTTCATTATAAAAGTAACTGGAAGGAAATTAAATTATAAGTAAATACACTTACTTTCCAGGGCACTATATTTACATAACTACAACAATCTCCCACTTGCCCTAAAGCAAGTTTGACATATCCCTCATTCCCATCCTTACTAGGTGACCCTCCAAACTATTTTGAGACAACATCTTTGTAAACGGATCAGAAAGGTTTTGCTCCGTGCGAATCTTTACCACATTCACTTCATTAATTTGTATTATCTCCCTTATGAGATGACACTTTCACTCAATGTGTTTGGTAGCTTTATGGTTTCGAGGTTTTTTAGAATTAGCCACTGCCCCACTATTATCACAATAAAGTGTAATGACCTTTTCTATCTTAGAAACCACTTCCAAATCATTTAGGAACTTATGGAGCCAGACTGCGTCTTTTATTGCTTTAAAAGTAGCAATATACTCAGCCTCTATAGTCGAATCACCAACACAAGATTGCTTGATACTCCTCCAAACTATGGTTCCACCTCTTAAAAGAATTATAGAGCTAGAAGTTGATGTCCTTGAATCAACATCTGATTAGAAATCAGAATTCATATATCTCGTCAGAATAAGATTACTTCCAGAGTAAACAAGCATCAAGTTCTTTGTCTTATGAAGATACTTCAGTATACACTTAACCGTAGTCCAATGCTCCATTCCTGGATTGGACTGGAATATACTTACCAGTCCCACTGTATAACAGATATCTGGTCTAGTGCAAATCATAGCATACATTAAACTTCCAACTGCCTAAGCTTATAGAATGTTATGCATGTGTTTGATCTTCTTTTGGGTCTTAGGTTCTTGTTCCTTTGAAAGTTTAATTCCATGTATAGTAGCTCTGAAACCCCTCTTGGAAACTTTCATGGAAAAATTTTTGAGCATGTTCTCAACGTAATTTATTTGAGACAAAGCTATCAGTTTGTTCTTACGATCCCTTATAAGTTTGATCCCTAGAACGAAAGTAGCCTCTCCTAAATCCTTCATTGAAAACTGTTCGTTAAGCCATCCCTTAACCGTAGATAACATTCCTACATCATTCCTAATGAGCAGAATGTCATCAATATACAGAATTAGAAAAATAAACTTTCCTTCTTGTATCGTTTTATAGACACAAGGCTCATCTAGGTTTTGTATGAACCTATAGGTTTTGATAGACTTATCAAAACTAATGTTCCAAGACCTAGATGCTTGCTTAAGTCCATAAATGGACCTTTGCAATTTGCATACCTTATGTTCATTACCTTGCTCAAAAAAACCTTCTGGTTGGGCCATATAAATGGTCTCATTAAGATTCTCATTAAGAAATGTAGTCTTGACATCGATTTTCCATATTTGATAATCAAAATAGGCTACTATAGTCAAAAGAATTCTGATGGAATTAAGCATGACAACTGGAGAAAAAGTCTCTTCATAGTCTATACCCACTTTTTGAGTATAGAACTTAGCTACCAATCTAGCTATTAAGGTCTCTACCTTTCCATCTGATCCTCTTTTCCTTTTGTAGATCCATTTACACCCTATGGATTTTATACCTGGTGGTAGATCTACAAGGATCCAGACTTCGTCTGCATTATGGAATCTATTTCTGATTCCATCACCTGAGCTATTTTTCAGCATCAACATCACTAATACCCTGTGTATAAGTAATAAGATCTATTTCTTCTTAGTCTGAGATGGCTATAATGCCTTCTCCTAGACCTAGATACCTATTTGGTTATCTCATAACCCTCCCACTATGTCTAGGCACAACTTGATGTTCAGGTTACTCTTCTTATTCAACTCTTGAATCCATTTCGACATCTTATTCTACTATATCCAAATTAACTCTTGGTTTGGATGAAATAGCTAACTCTTTGAGTACTACATCACTTCTTCCTTTGTGATTTCTCACAAACTCTTCCTCTAGGAAGGTTGCATTTTTTGACACAAATACCTCCCTATCCTTAGGACTGTAAAATAGTATCCTCGAGTTCCTATAGGATATCTTACAAATAAACATACTTCTGACCTTAGTTCCATTTTTGTGGATTCAGGCCTTAGAACATGGACTGAGCAGCCCTAAGTCCTTAAATACTACAATAAAGGCACTTGGTTAGTCCACAACTCCCTCAGTGTTTTAGGCACCAATTTGGATGGAGCAATGTTAAGAAGATATGTTTTCGTTTGTATGGCTTATCCCCAGAACGATTCTAGAAGGCTAGTAGGACATCATTGATCTTACCATTTCCAATAGGGTCCTATTTCTCCTATTTCTGCTCTCAGCTAAACCATTTTGTTAAGGTGTTTGAGGGGCTGAAAAATTAGAAACAATTCCATTGTCAATTAAATATTGTTGGAGCTCTCCGGATAAGTACTCACCACCTTAATCCGATCGAAATTGTATTAATAGCTTACCTAACTGCTTCTTAGCTTCGGCTATGAATTCTTCAAACTTTTCAAAGGATTCACTCTTCATTTATAAAGGTTATAAAGTATTCATAACCTCTTCTAGTTTGTACGTTCATGGGCTCACACACAATAGTATGTACCAAGTCTAACGTGGATTCAGATCTGTTTCCTTTAGAAGGAAATGAGGCCTAAGTCATTTTTCCTTCAATACAAGATTCATAGGTGGGTAATGGATCGTTATCCAAGCCCATAAAGATCCCATCCTTTACTAACATGTCAATTCTTTTCTGATTGATACGACCCATTCTTAAGTGTCACAGATATTTTAAATTAATGCTAGAGAAGTTGGATTGTCTTGGTTTTATCAACTATGCGGTGCTTAGTGAGCCTGTCATAGGTTCTATAAAGAACAATCCCTGTTTAATTATTGCATTACAAATAAAATCCTTATTCTCATATATTGTGTAACATCCCCTCACCAATAGGAAGGGTATATTGGTAAATTGCCATGTTTAGGAGTGTATAATGTATAGTGACATA
>JANQBM010417611.1:0-18548 GCA_025594535.1 Erythroxylum domingense
CAATGCCATTCCGTCGGTATAAGAGCGGGAATCGCCGACAGTTACCGACGGAAACGATATACCGTCGGTAAAAAAGCACCATGAACATTCCGGAAGAAACTCAAATAGCGACGGCATATATCTTTCCGTTGCGGTAATAAATATTACTACCGACCATTACCGACCGAAAAATTTTACCGTCGGTATAGGCAGATAGAGGTTCCGACAGAATTAATCATATCCGTCGGTCAAATTATAAAAATATCTCAAATACCGACGATAACTGAGCGTCCGTCGGTATTTGAGGTTTGCTACTAATATTTTTCGACGGAAGGATAGTATTCCGTCGGTGTATAATTCAATACACCGACGGCAACCACGTGTCATCAGTAATATTTGACCATAACAAATGCCACGACAAAAGATTCACGTTCTGTCGGTATATGTACCAACGGACAGTGTACCGTCGGTACATGGCGAAGCAATTAAATTGCGGGAACGATTCCCGCTTTCTTCACCGTCGCCGAGACATGGTCCGTCGCTATTGTCCGTTTCCACCGACAGACTTATTGTCCGTTGGCAAATTTTTATTTTCTCCGACGGAATATTTAGGTTCCGTCGGTAAAAGGAGATGGAAATTGTGTTGTCGGTAATATTCTGAGGCTAATTGCAAATTTTCTTGTAGTGTCGCAAGACTCATACCCAACATCATGAGTGATATCTGATCCTGACCTCTATCTCTTACTTGAATGCAGTAGCTACACTCCCGTTTGCCTAATGGGGTAACTCTTCTGAGCCTAAAAAAATATTGCAAAATTTGGGTGAGTTTTGCAAACTCAGTGAATGCCATCCTTGATGGCTCACTCAATCACATAAACATACAGTTCATATAATCATGTGGTTCACCTCATATCTTTAATTCATCATGTTGAATAACATACACTTGATTAGTTATTTCACATTTTACATTCAACACATATCACATTCAAAAATTATTCAAACCATTATAATCATTCATATCAGGCATATGCAGTGCAGATGAGTCACTTTCAATTTGTTACTTTGTTGTGATCTAATGCCTCTTTTCTTTTCCTAGCTCATATCCCTTAGTGGATACTGAGTTGTATCTAATAATGTCCCATATCCCTTAGTGGATACTAGGTACATGCACAATTGAGCCAAAGGCTCTTATCACATTTTGAGCTTTAAGCTCTTTCACTGGTGACTTCGGTCACAACTGCCTTTATCTTTCATGCATTCATGAAATGAAATGCATCACATTCATATATTTTTAATCAGTCACATGATTTCGAATTCACAATCACTTTCATATTCATCATTGGACCTTGGTCCAGCATTCAATAATTAAGCTGAGAATACACTTATTTCTTCTTATTCACATACAAGTAGCACTTTGATATCACATTTATGCATCAAGTCTTGGACCTTCATTGTCCGGAATCAACATAAGTAAATCACATTCATATCAATTATATTCATATTGCATAATAACCATAACCGTAGTCATTTAATGCAGAAATTGAATTCAAAACAAACAATGAAATGAGACCATCTAGGTCGACTCATAGTGCGCTCCAAATTAGCAATTGCTTCCAAGATCTAGAAATGTCTGAATGTGGACATTTATCCTATAAATCAAAATTATACAAGACACACGTTTCACACACATTAATAATTGCACAATTATAAGTATTCCTTTATGCACAAATGTGTATGTGGAATATGTACAATACATGCTCAATGACAATCTCGGGTATCTTTCCATTATTTTTGTCACATTATCAATCATATATCAAAAATCACTTAAGTATCATTTCTACTTAGGGTTTATACCTCAAATAAACACTTTGAATCTATTTTCATAACCCAATGAATCATTTTATATTTTTTTCCAAAAGCTCACTTTCGGGTCTACTATTCTTGATCCTTTATACAATGAAAATGAAGTAATTTGGCAATACTTTCTTATAGAAAATTGTTATCCTATCTCTTAAGTTTCTAATTACATCAAGATCATTCAATTTTGTTCAGTAATATGAAAGTTATACCCCAAAACCTTTCGTACTGTTCTTATACTAAAACAGTGCCCTGCACTCAAGTTTTATCTGGAAATTGAAATTCTTAGAGACTGAATTAAAACTATATTACTTCCGAATATTTGTATCACTATATTTCTAGTTTACTCCAAATCAAAAATCATCTAATTTTGATAACTACAGAACAATATATTGCCAAAATACCGAAGCATGTTCAGTGAAAAATACTCCAGTTGTGAAGTTCCAGAATTGTTCATCATTTTTGTCCAAATTTAATCAATCAATCCCTCGCAAATGATTTTACATGGCTATAATTTTTGGTGGAGATGTAAAATAATTTGTTCTAAGTCCAATGGTTCAAGTGCCATATCATGTGGAGGTCGAGAGAGGAAGTTATAGCTAAAAGAATTAAGGATGTTCAAATTTGTCAACTTTTTGGTAGGTCAGTGAAGTCATGATCGTGCAGGAGCATGATCGTGAGTTTCCTGTAGGATTCAAATGTTGCGATCGTGCTCCAGCATGATCGTGACTTTTGAACTCAATAAAAAAAGCACAATCGTGCTTTTCCAATTTCTTTATTTTCTTTCTTCTTCCTTCTTCCAACTACATATTCTTCTTCTCTTCTTCTTTTCATTTCTTAATTCCTCCATTTCTAACTTACTTCCCCATTTTGATTTCACCATTTCATCTCCCATTCAACCCAACACATTCAAAAATAGATCAAAAACCAAGAATCAACTACAAATATCAAATTCATCACATATTCATGCATCTTCCTCATTTATGCGTTTCTTCACTTTCATTTTTCTGCATTCTCTTCAATTTCTTCCTCTAACTATCATTTAAATCATTCATTCTCATTTCCAGACATTACCATATACCTATTCCTTACCTCTAACTTTTTTTTTCATCTGTATTAACACCCAAAATTGTGCATGAACAACAGTGAAGACTAATATACACATATATCAATAGTAACAAAAATAGAGCATACATCTTTCATATCTCCAAAAATTTATGCACTCTTCTTATTCATATTTTCATCGATCTTGCACTCTCAAAGATCATTTTAACTCTATCATATGACATTTTGAACATTAAATCTATAAAATCAACATATGCAGTATACCTTGGTTTTTCACTCACACTTCACAATATGTACATTTTCATTTTATAACATCAACGGCTAACTAACATGATGCATGTTTCATCTTATGCAACAATATATAACCATAAAATGCTTACTTGTTTAAAGCTCTAAAATCTTCAAAATCACTTGAACTCTAGCTTTCCAATATCACAAGATCATCCACATTCCAAGGTTGTAGGGTTAGGTTTCTTATGGTAAAAGAAAGAGACAATAAAATGGGAGTAGCAATAGGTAGAGGGAAGCAAAGTGTAACTTTGGTGAAGGTTCGGTGAAATAAGATCCGAAGAAGAAGAAGAAGCTTCAAGAAGAAAGCTACGTAGAAGACATTTTTAAGACAAGACAAACAATGTCTTTGTCTTTCAAAGTTAAAGGAACAGTAGTAAACTTTTTAAGATCAACTTTACACGTTACACTTGTCACTCGTCCATCTTTTAAGGCTTTAACTAGTTCTCATTTAACTAGTCCATCCAACTCCAATATTTTTACTACAATTGTCTCCCAATTTTTTTTCAATATCATTTTTAAAAATTCTAAATTTATTTATAAATTCCTCTAATATCATTTGACTCTTATTTCTATTTCCATTTATAAATGACTTGCCACTTGGCATTTTTCCTAAAATTCTCCAAAAAATCTAAATCAATACATATATTCTCTACATCGATTTTCAATACAATTAATTCACAATTCTCACATAATCACATTTATAATCAATTATACCCAAAATTTGTCAATGAATGCATGTACAAATATTTTCATGCGTGCAAAAATTCAAATTCATATGTGTGTATGCTAACAATATGCATGAGCATGAGATGCATTTTTCTTAATCTCTCATTGATCTCACATCTACCCTATTTTAGGTTTCTAACCCTTAGTATGGGAATGAGATGTTACAGTGCTAGTCTATTCGGATTAATAATGTCTTATCTTATTAATACTATAACTATGGATAGTTTAGTTACTAACATAATTACTCATGATAGGAATCCCATTATCATGACCTCATCATGATTTCCTTCATACTATGTAATGTATCAATGACTTCAATAATTCGATTTAAGATCATTATCAATTCATAAAGAAAACAAACATCAAATTAAAAAAATGCATTTTATTAATCATAAAGATATGTACAATAAGTGCTAAAGGTGATTGCCTTTAGAGCACTTCTAACAACTATAACCTAAGGACAAATTGAGATAACATAGCTTGTTGTTAATCTATGACCAATAGTTCAAAGAGAGATGGGAAGACAATATTTCAATGAAATATTTTTAAATGGGTGTAGGATGAGATTGAACCAAAGAATCGGGTCCTGTTCACCACCTTCATCATTTTTGCATGTTTTCTTTAATTTGCTTTTGTTAGTTAGTTCTGTTTTATTTTCTTATTTCAAACCAATCAAACCCCCCAAAACTTAAACACCAATTACTTTCATAACAAAGCGTAACTGAACACTCTCTGTGGAATTAACCTAGACTCACCACTGTCATAGTAATAGGTCTAGTTTATTTTATATAGTATTATGATACACTACCATAAATATGCTTGGAACCTTAATTGCAAAGGTTGATCAACCAGAGAATGGCAAGTAGGAATTTAAAACTGTCACTAGGAGAAGATCCAGTAAAAAGAAAAAGACTCCACCCCTGGAGCCTATCATATGAATATCCTTGCTTAAAATGTGAATGGAGAAAATACACCTATTAAAAAGCTACTTATAAGGAAGTTACTTAAATGAAATATGATTTTGTAGAATAAGTTGTAGGTAACTGGGATTTTGGAGACAAGAATAAGAGAAAATGATGGCAATTTTTTGAAATAATTTCAAACTCAATGGAAACAAATCTTAAATCACAATGCACATACCAATGAAAGGATTACAGGCCCTTATAACTCCATTGTTGTTTCTATTTTTCCTAGAATTGTCTTTGATTAGATGATTCATTTGGAGATTTTAACTAGGTTTTGTCCTCAACCTATCTACATATCATTTATTTATGTATACAATCGTTGTTATTGAAGAACTTTTCTCTATAATCAAATTAAGGATTTTTGAAATAATTTCAAACTCAATGGAAACAAATCTTAAATCACAATGCACATACTAATGGAAGGATTATAGGCCTTTGTAAATCCACTATTGTTTCTATTTTTCTGGAATTATCTCTGATTAGATGAGTCATTTGGAGATTTTAACCAGGATTTGTCCTCAACCTATCTACATATCATTTATCTATGCATACAATAGTTGTTATTGAAGAACTTTTCTCTATAATCAGATCAAAGATACATCAACTTCCATTAGTAGTCTATGAATCATCACTAGGGATTTCAGTTATATTCTTAAACATGAAGAGATTGAAGGTCGTAATTAGTGAGATTACCTTCTTCAGATCTCAAAAATTGCATTAAAGTTGTATAACTATTTGATATTCTAGCTGGAGGTAACTTTTTTACGTGGAAAAATAGGCAATATGGAGTAAAGTCCATCAGGAAAATGTTGGATCAAAGTACGGCTAATATTTAATAGATTCTGAAGTTCCCAGTTGTTTCTCCACTTATTCCTGTAAGAATTTATCTTATCATTCTCCAGTTTTAACTCATATCAATGCAGTTAATCCTAAAAAGCCATTTAGATTTAATTTCTTAGTTGATGTTGCAAGATTTGAAAAGGCTATTTGGAAAGCATTGAGAGTAGGCATTATTGACACTAAATAGTACATTTTATCGGGAACACTACGTATCATCAAAATGGAAATGAAGATCCTATTCAAAAATAATATTGGCAACACACACCACTTATTAAACACTATTAAGAGTCACGTAGAATCTATACAATAGCAAATGTATAAAGATCCTGAATCTAATCAGCTGCAAGAATTGGAAAAGGTTCCACCGCACTATTTTTCTAAATCCCTATAGTTTTATTATTCCTAATGAGGTAGAGATTAGGACTTATATGGTTGAAGAATGGGGATAGAAATACATTTATATTCCATAGAGTTATTATTACTATAAGAGGCTTACACTAAATTTCATTGAATCCATGTTGAATTCATAAGCTAAATTGGTTGAAGAAGCCTGTAATCATTCTTTTTAAACTATTTAGTAAATCTTATAGAGATCATTTTTCTATACCACTATCAAACAAGTCCTGCAAGGGGGTTTATCCTCTTAGAAGGTTGACTTTCTTTCTTAATTTGTTACCATGCAGGAGATTGAGGTAACCTTGAAATATATACAACTCTTTAAAGCTCCTGGCCCTAATGGTTTCAATGTGAATTTTCCATCAAAAATTGTCCACGTATAAGAAATTTGGTGTCAGATGTTATTATAGGATTCTTCAATAAAGGATCCTTATTAATAGAGATTAATAAAACTTTCATTACTCTTATTCTTAAGAGTGGACAACTTAACCATTTTTAAAATTTTCTCCCCATCTCTTGTTGCAAATCCATATAAAAACTGAGCTTTAAAATCCTAACTCAAAGATTAAGAAAGGTGATTCCTAGCCTTATTAGAGAATCAAAAGGTGCTTACATCTATAGGAGGGTTAATGGGGATGTTATCTTGATTATCTAGGAATTAATCAGAACCTATGCAAAGAAGAATGGTAGGGATAACTATAACATAAAAATTGATGTAACGAAAACCTGTGAATGTGTAGACTAGGATATACTAACTACCATGGATTTTACAAGGATTTTTATCTAATGAACCACACAATGCATCAATACCCTATATTATAGCATCCTTGTCAATGGTTAGTTTACAAACATGTTCAAAAGTTTTAAAGGAATTAGATAAGGTGATCCAATATCACTTTACCTTTTTTATTTAATGATGGAGATCTTTAATAAACTTCTTCATAATATGGTGAAGAGTAATAAGGGCTCCAAATATCATTCCAAATGTAGAAGGGTTAGATTATCTCATCTACGCATTATTGATGAAATATTTTACTTTCCAAAGCTGATCCTACTTTTGTATTAGCTCTTATGAAAGTTCCCAAAATGTTTAATATGATGTCTAGTCTCTAAGTGAACTACTCCAAAAGTGGCATACACTTATCCTATAAAGCTTGTAATATGGAATTCACTCTGGTTTCTATTATAGGCTTTAATATACATAAGCTTCCAATAAAGTACCTTAGCATTCTTATCTCAAATTCCAAATTTAAATCTTAGATTATGCCTACTTAATTGATAAGATTAATCTTACAATTGATTCTTAGAGTTCTAAGAATCTTTTCATAGCTGGAAAGACATAACTCATTATTTCCATATTGAACTCTATTAGTATTTACTTGGAAACTCATATTGGTTTTCCAATGAAAGTCATCAAGGAACTCAACAGAGTTTTTAATAGGTTTTTGTAGACTAGTTGCAAAGGTAATACTTATAAGGTGAAGATGAGATTGGTGGATATTTGTTTACTTATAAGCCAAAGATGACTTAATATAATCTCTCTCAAATCATTCAATAATGTCTTACTTTTTGAAAGACTATAAAGGCTCTTAATTTATAAGTGTTGGATTGAAATCTTAAGCATGCAAGATTTGGCTAAAACGGTATATTTCAAAACTTTTTTTAGAAGTCAAATTTCAACAAAAGCAGTATAACCAAATCAACATGCCAACCCATACATGACACGATATAAGGAAAATATTTAACATAAGAATAAGATGGTAGAATTATACAGACTCCTTTGTTACAACTTTAACTCCTCATTGTGCTATCCTATCCTCGGCAATGTATCCTTTCCTAAGTGATGTATCTTCTTCTTATTATTGTATCCGCGACCAATCCGATCTATAACTTTTTATCATTGGATAACTTGGATCACAGGATCCTTTGTTGGGAAAGGAGAAGAAAACTTGAAGAGATTTTGCCTTAGAAAAAGAAGCCAAAGATGAGACACCTCTCATGCGAATTTCAGTTATCTCATGCAAGATAGGAGAGAGAGAGAGATAAAAAATCAACAACCCCTTGTATTCTTTCTCTCAATTTCAGTTAAGCCTCAAAGAAAGAAGTGAAGTGCATCCAATGCATCACATACTTCCTTAATCAATCATAAAGAAGACAATAAATGAGACTATTCTCATTTGCTTTAAGATGGCTATATGAAAAGACCAATAACCTAAAATGATACATCTCATTTTTGGTTTTGTGATGACAGAAGGAAGAGGGTCCATCAAATGCACCTCTTTCTTCTTTAATCTAATGATAAGGTTATAACTCCATTTAATGATGATAAAGCATGTTAAAACCATCTTAAATGTAGAAAACCAATGCTAAATGTGCAGCTGCATATTTAACCCATTAAAACCGAAAATCCACCTCTTTTTATCTTTAATAACTTTGATTTAATTTAATTATTCTAATTAATCAAATTAAACTAAAGTCTAGCCCATTTCTAAATGTTCATTTGGGCTTTTAATTAAAGTAAGCCCAACATTCAAGGCTTTAAAATATCTATTTGTATTTTTTACTTTGCTTGATAACCTTCCTAAAGCCAAATGGAAAATCTAATTGGACTTATATAATCCAAGCTCCAATAAGCTTGGAATTAATTTAATCTCATTATAATTAATTCCAGCTTATTAACTAAATGTCACTCCACTAAAGACAATTAGTTGAACTCTTGAATTACTAAATATTACGAGAGCACATGTTTTAAATAAGATGTATAATTGCAAACTCTAATATGAACCATATTATAGCCATTTGCACAATAAAGGGTAAAATTATCATTTTGCCCTTATGTTGATTTTTCCTTCTAGATCTCCCGTTTTACTCTATATGATGATAAACACATAAGATGTCATCTTGGTGTCAAGACTTAATGGGTATCTAGTCCATCAAACTGGTCCATCAAACTACTGGTGCCAGTTTAATCACCACAATTACTGTAATAGTTGTTTAATTAGGTTTTGCAAACTTAGTTGTCATTAGATTTTAGGGCTAGTTATCTTCCATGTGGGATCGACAACTTAAGTACTACGCGAACGACCCATACACTTGTAGTAATTACCAAGGTTAAAAATATTAAAACTTAAAGCATGTAACCTTAAGCGAACAAGTTTTGGGGCTATTGCTAGGGAAGGCAATTTACTTCTATAATTTAAGGCATTAGGTTTGTTATTTTCTTTCATTCATTTTACTTAAGATTTGTACTCTTGTATGAACCCAAGAGTCATAAGGGGTTCGAGTCGTAAAATTGAGACATCTGATTTAGACATAACACGGTTAGAAAGAACCCTTAGGAATGCTTGGTGAGAAGATGAAGAAGAAATAAAAAATACAAATGGCCGAAGAATTCCAAAGAAATATGGATCAAGAAGTTAACCCTGGCAAGCAACAACAGAGGACCCTCATCGATTTTATGAAACCCGGATTCAATCTTACGAATTAAAGAGTGGCTAGACTGCCTGTTCGAGTGGTCTCTTTTGAAATCAAGTCAAACCTCTTGAACATGCTTCAGCAAAACATCCAATTCTATGAACTTGCAAATGAAGATCCGAACGGGCATATAGTGAGTTTTCTCAAGATTTGTGATACTTTTTAGTATCACCAAATGTCGGAAGACGCAGTGAGGATTAGGTTGTTTCCTTTTACATTTAGGGAAATAGCAAAGGCTTGGTATCATTCACTAAGCCCCGCTAACATTATGATATGGGAACAGCTCGAGCCTTTTTAGATAAATACTTCCCATTAATGAAGACCACCAAAATTTTTAAAAAGATCATAAAATTCCAAAAAGGTGAGGGGGAGTCTATCTATGAAGCGTGGGAGCGCTACAAGGATCTGCAGAGGAGATGCCCACATAACAATCTACCCAAAGATTTTTTGTTGTAGACATTTTACAATAGAGTGAACCCACATACTCAAGGTACCATTGATGCAGCGTCGAGAGGATCGTTAATGAGAAAGATAGTTGATTAAGCAGAAGAGCTGATAAAGGAGATGGCTAGCAATAGTTGTCTATGGACTAGTGAACGTAGTAGGAAACTTACTAATTTTAGGGAACAGAAGGGAGTTGTCACTATCGACAAAATGACAGAAATGCAAGCTAAGATTGATAATTTGACACGAAAAATTAGTAATTTGAAGGCGTCATCCTCAGTTCTAATAAAGGCCGCGCAATTGAAATGTGAGCTATGCGGTCAAACGGATCATGAAACAGTGGACTGCTATCTGATGAGAGACGATAACTCGGAGCAAGTAAATTACATGGGGGCACAATTTGGGCGCGGAGGGGCTAGCAATCCTTATTCCAACACCTATAACCCTGGGTAGAAGAATCACCCAAACTTCTCTTGGTCAAACAACAACAATGGAGGACAGTTCAGACCCCAAGGACAATCAAGCTTCCAACAGGACAAAACAAGCTCAATGGCAGCTAAATTGAATAATATTCTTGATAAGCTTGAAACTTTGGATAATGCGCAAAAGAATTTGGGAAACAAATTTGACCAAGTCACTAAAAGTCATGCATCTTCCATACATAATTTAGAAGTCCAAGTAAATCAACTGACAAATTATTTTTCTATGCAGAATGACGAAAATGTTCCTAGTGCTGTAGGAACAAAATCAAGGGAGCAATTAAAGGCCATCACATTCCAAAGTGGGAAGGAAATTGAACCACCCCCAAGGATAATAGAGGAACAGGATCGGCTAGTTGAGAAGAATCAAGAAAAGGAGAAGGAAATGGACATGAGTAAGTACCCTCCCTTCATTGCACCTCCACCATATCAACCTAAGATTCCTTTCTCTCAGCGACTACAGAAGAAGAAGTTGGATGAACAATTTGCAAGGTTCGTAGAGAAACTAAGGATGCACCATATAAATCTCTCGTTTGTTAAAGCATTAGAACATATGCCTAAATACGTAAAAATTTTATAGGATATTCTATCAAAAAAGCGTAATTGGTACAATAATCAAATGGTGACCCTAACTCGTACTTGCAGCTCCATAGTCACTAGTTAAATGCCTTCAAAATTGAAAGATCTAGGAAGTTTCACAATACCTTGTGTGGTTGGTGAGATGGAGTTTACGAAATGCTCGTGTGATCTGGGAGCTAACATAAATCTTATGGCTCTGTCAATATTCAGGAAGTTGGGACTTAGAGAGGTCAAACCTACATCCATGTTAATTTAGTTGGCTGATCAGTCCATTAAAAGGCCATTGGGAATGGTGGAAGATGTGTTAATGCGAGTGGATAAGTTCATCATTCCAATGGATTTTGTGATTTTGGATTTTGAAGAGGATAAATACTACCTACTAATCTTGGGGCGACCATTCTTGAACACTGAAAAGGCTAAAATTGATGTTCACGAAGGTAAGTTGACACTGCAAATAAGTGAAGATCAAGTTGAATTTAAAATGAATAAAGCCTTAAAGAATCCAACAATAAGTAGCACATACATGAAAGTGGAGACCATAGATCAAACTAGATGAGAGCGGATTGAGAGCTACATAGTAGAAGTACAAGCACTAGAAATAGAAGCTGACAATGAACACCAAATCTTTGAAGTGATGGAAGATGATAAGATGAAAGAGGTAGATGTCTCAGAACACCAAGACAGGTTAGTTCGAACTGAGGCACCCACACCATTGTCTTCAGAGAAACCACCGATATTAGAGATTAAGCCCTTGCCCACACACCTCAGGTATACCTACCTTGGTGAAGGTCAAAATCCACCCATAATAATCTCTAATAAATTAAGTGAACACACAAGAACGTAAAGTGGTAGAAATTGTGAAGAAACGGATGAAAGCCATTGAATGGAAAATTGTTGACATTAGAGGTATAAGCCTGAATGTTGGCATACACCGAATAAACTTAGAAGAAGGGTGTAAAATGATGCGCGAGTGTCAACAGAGATTAAACCCTAACATGAATGAAGTGTTTAAGAAGGAAATCATAAAACTCTTGGATGCAGGGATAATCTACCCTATCTTCAGTAGTGAATGGGTTAGTCCAGTGCAATGCATACCCAAGAAAGGAGGAATGATAGTGATAGAGAGTGAAAGTGCAAAAGGAATTTTGACGAGAATAGTCACAGGGTGGAGAGTATGTATAGACTATCGTAAGCTTAACTCAGTGACTAAAAAAGATCACTTCCCTCTCCCATTTATTGACCAAATGATAGAAAGGGTAGCTGGCCATTCGTTTTATTGATTTTTAGATGGATATTCAGGCTATAATCAGATTTTTGTCTACCCTGATGATCAGGGGAAAACCACATTCACGTATCCCTATGGAACCTTCGCATATAGAGGAATGTCGTTCAGACTCTACATTGCCCCAGCAACATTTCAGAGGTGCATGATGTCAATCTTTGCTAATATGATAGAGGATATAATGGAGGTGTTCATGGATGACTTTTCAGTCTTTGGATATTTCTTTAATTCATGTCAAACCAATATGGATAAAGTCCTTCAAAGATGTGAAGAATCACACTTAGTGTTAAATTGGGAGAAATGTCATTTCATGGTATAGGAAGGGATCGTCCTTGGGCACAAAATTTCTTATCGACGATTAGAAGTTGACAGAGCAAAGATAGAGGTAATAGAAAAACTTCCGACCCCAAGAAATGTAAAAGGGGTGTGAGGATTTTTAGGTCATGCAGGATTCTAATGAAGATTTATCAAAGATTTTTTGTAAATTGCATGACCATTGACTAACCTCTTAGTTAAGGATGTGTTGTTCGATGATAAGTGTATAAATGCATTCAATATTTTAAAAGAGGCATTAGTATTAGCACCAATTTTATCTCCACTAGATTGGACACTTCCTTTTGAAGTTATGTGTGATGCGAGTGACCAAGCTATAGTTTGTGTGCTGGGCCAAAGGAAAGATAAAAAATTGCATGCAATCTATTATGCCAGTAAAACTTTTGCAGGACCCTAACTAAACTACACCACTACAGAAAAAGAATTGCTCGTAGTGGTGTATGCGTGTGATAAGTTCCGACAGTACCTTTTAGGTTCAAAGGTAATTGTATTCACTGACCATATAGCATTAAAATTCCTCTTCAATAAAAAAGATGTAAAACCAAGAATCATTTGATGGGTGTTACTTTTACAAGAATTCGATTTGGAGGTGAGAGATAAAAAAGGAGCCAAAAATGTGGTTGCAAATCATTTATCCAGACTTGAGGGAGTAGAATAAGAGCCAAGTAAGGATATTAACAAAAATTTTCCCGATGAAACCTTGATGCTACTTGAGAGCTTAACTACACCATATTTTGTAGATATCACTAATTATATAGCCAGTGGTAAACTCCCATCTGATCTCTCGTACCAACAAAGAAAAAAAAATTTACATGACTGCAATCGATACATCTGGGATGAGCTAACCTTATACAAAAATTATATAGATGGATTAATATGACACTGCGTCCCAGACGAGGAAATGCTAGATATCCTTAAGCAATGCCATGAAGGGCAGTATGCTGGGCATTATGGGGCCAACAAAATGGCAGCTAGAATATTAAAGAGTGGATTCTATTGGCCTCAGTTGTTTAAGGATGCATAGACCTATGTAAAACAATGCGATCTTTGTCAAAGAGTAGGTAACATCTCCAAGAGGGATGAAATGTCATTATCCAATATTCAAGACGTAGAAATTTTCGACATCTGGGGAATTGATTTCATGGGACCATTTCCATCATCAATAGGAAACATGTACATTCTGTTAGGAACTGATTATGTTTCACGCTGGGCCGAGGCAACAGAATCTCCAACCAATGGTGGGAAAGTGATGCAAAAGTTTATTAAAAGGATATTTAACCGGTTTAGAGTACCACGCACAATAATAAGTGATGGAGGCGCACATTTCTATAATAGATCTTATGATGCTCTCCTACAAAGATACGGTGTGCATCATTGAGTGGATACACCTTACCATCCACAAATTAGTGGCCAAGTGGAAGTTGTTAATTGAGAGTTAAAACAAATCCTGAAGAAGACAGTTAATAACTCTCTGAAAGATTAGGCAGCTAAATTAGAGGATGCTTTATAGGCCTATAGGACAACATTTAAAAAACCCTTTGAAACAAGACAATATAGACTAGTTTATGGGAAATCTTGTCACTTGCTAGTCGAATTAGAACATAGAGCATACTGGACAATTAGAGCATTAAATTTTGACTAGAAAAAGGCCAGAGAAAAGATACTTATATAACTGGACGAGCTTGAAGAATTTCGTCTTAATGTTTATCAAAACTCCAAACTTTACAAGGAAGGGGTCAAGAAATGGCACAATGCTCGTGACAAGCAAAATGAATTTAAAGTAGGAGATATTATTTTGCTATAAAATTCTCAGTTGCGGCTATTCCCAGGAGAGTTGAAGTCTAGATGGAGTGGCCCATTTATAATAATTCAAGTTTTTGATCATGGGGCTCTCCAGCTGGAGAATGATAATAAGGAAACGTTTAAGGTTAATGGGCATCGATGTAAGCTGTATTTTGGGGGAGAAATTCCCAAAGATAAGGAAGTGATTTTCTTATCTCCAACTAATTGAAACCACCTTCCGAAAACAATGGTCCAGATGGGGACCACAAACTAGCATCTTCTTAGGATCCAAATCTAACCCTATTAAAAAAAATTTTCTCCAACTTTATTTTGTCATTTATGTGTTTATTTTTTTGTCATTTTTTATTTTTATTTTTCTTTAATTTATTCTATTCCTTTTTATTTTAAATTTCTGTTTGCACATTTTGTTTATATATGTGTTGTGTGTGATCGTTCTCATATTAAGAACAATGTGTTGTTCAAGTGTGGGGAGGGATTCTATGTTTTTTCGTTTGTATGTGAATTTTAGCATTTTGTATGATAGTATTAGGTTGCATAATGTGAAGTGTGTGAATGTGTCAATAGCCTAGATTGAGTGAATTGTTTTTCATTTTAGACATAGCCTGTTAGGTTGTGGAAAATCATTAGGTTACGAAATTAGTAAATTAGGGAGCCTTTGAAGAATTATACAACCTAATTAGGATTTAATGGAAATTTAGAGCCCTATAGATTGTCGCATTCATTCATAATTTGAGGCCCTTTACGTTAAGTAGCTTAACTATTATTTTTCATGGAAACGAATAGCTAAAAGCAACAAAGTAGGTAATAAAAAAAAGTTTAATTCAATAATCACTATTCCGCTGACCTTCGATTCATGAGTACAGCTAGTAGCCAATTAAAAACATGATGTAGTTGAGTAACTGGATCGACACGCATCACAAATGTGTGCCTTCGTGTAAAAAGGCTATAATGACGTTTTAACTAAGTTGTAATTAATTAACTTAGTCAAGTAGGCAGATCGACATTCATCATAAATGTTTGTCTCTGAGTAAAAGGTTAGGTCCTACAAAAAAGGTACATAAATAATAAATAAAATGTGCTTTAAATAAAAACCTACCGGACTTGTAATAAGCTTATATTTTCATGGAAAATGTACTTAGGAGCAGTTACGAAGTTCGAAGGACTGAAAAATTATTAATATGTGTGTATAATTAAAAAGGGTAAATAAGTTACACTTAGGTCTCAATTAAGTTGTATATTTAGTTCAAAGCCCCTAGACACATATTTTGCATGTTAATGATTTGACATAACTGAATGATTGTGTTTGAGATTAAATTTATTTCAAGAAGTCGAAGCCATTGCCTCATTACTGCATTGCATATGATTTTTTATAATTGTTATGTGTTGTTTTATTTTCTTAAGGACAAGAAAATGTTTAAGTGTGGGGATAATGATAGTTACAATTTGTATGGTGTTTTAGGATTAGATTTGATAAGTATTTTAATGTCAATTCAAGTGTTTAGTATGCATTTAGAGTTTAATTAGGTTAGTTTTTGTGTTTAAGTGTTTTTATGGGTTAGTTTGAATCTTTGAGCTTAAATTGTATATTTTTGAGGTACCTTGATGTGTTTGCTAGTGTTGCAAGGTAAACAGGGAAGAACGGGAAGAGTTAAAGAGTTTTCGGGCCAAAAAACACAGGCCACAATCATGCACACAGGTCATAATCGTGCACACAGGCCACGATCGTGCACACAGGCCACGATCGTGATAAAAGAGGAAGAACCAGAAGAAACTAGGCCACGATCGTGCACTAAGAGCCACAATCGTGACAGAGAGCATCAAGACAGGCCACGACCGTGTACTTTAGGCCACAATCATGACAGAAAGGAAAAAGTGCCAGCTACGATCGTGGCAGGTAGGGCCATGATCGTGCACTGCATCGAGCTGACAAAAAAAATCAAGTTTTGGACAAATTTTTAAACTATTTTGACCCTGACTTTGACCTAGAGCCTCGAAGATATAAATTGAATATAATGTGATAGATGAAAGAGAGAGCCAATAGCTGCAAAAGAGAGAGACTCTGCGAAAATTCTAGTACCTAGTTAAAGATCAATCGATCGAGGAAGGAGATGAAGGAAGAGAGGCATAGAGACATGCTTGACGTGACGTTCTTCCCAGAACAGGTGGTTTCCCAGAGTCATGCCTTTGAGAACCATTCCGAAAGTATATTCTAATTGTTATTTTGATTTTATTGATGTATGGAATTTTGGAGATTGATTAGAAATATTTTTCGTAGGCCATTGATGTTGTCTAAACTCACCTTCGGGTTAATTTATTCTTGAGATTAGTAAGATTTTTTTGATTGTGTTTTATTTTGATTTATTGTGATTTAATTTGATTCTTCATAACTGGGCAATAAACTGAGAGGGTGAGCTTGTAAAAATCATTAATTTAGGTTAAAGAGAGTTAGGTAAATCGATAGGTAGAGAATTGAATCAAACTGGTCGATTCTTGTAACGAGAGATCGAGCATAGATTCCCAGTAGGTTAATAGATAGCGTTAGAACTAATTTAGGTTTTGGAAAAATTGTAAATTGAGAGATCGCAATTTCCATAATTTGAATTAGGGAATATCAATTAGGGTTAAGAATTATAAATCAAGAGAGAGTAATTCACCCTAGGACCATCTAGACCCATTAAATCGAAAACTTCATAATTGGAAAGATTTTCTTTAATTTTGAATAAATTCCCCCTTTCTCTCAATTGGTCACTTCTAGGTTGAAAATTGGGTTATTTGTGTGAGTTGCTTCTGTTTGTTCTTTTGGTGATTTAAATTCTCATATTTGATTCTTGATTAGTTTTAATTACTATAATAGTTGTTTAATTAGGTTTTGTAAACTTAGTCACCGTTAGATTTTAGGGTTAGTTATCTTCCTCCTAAGATCGACACCTTAGGTACTTCGCAAACGACCCGTGTGCTTGCGGTAATTACCAAGGTTAAAAATATTGAAACTTAAAGCATGTAACCTTGAACGAACAATAATCAAGCGACCAATTTGATTATTCAATTGTGAATCAATTATTTTAGATTCTAATAATATACATGTTTCCTATACATCTCTATGTATATGTATATTACTTATAAAAGAATATCGGTACCTTATGACTAGTTTTATTATGCTCATACATATAAAACCAAACTCTTTTTTTTATTAATAATAAATATTTTCATTACGAAAAATAACTGGGAGAAAATTAAGTTATAAATAAATACACTTGCTTTCCAGGGCACTATATTTACATAACTCCAACAATCTCCCACTTGCCCTAAAGCAAGTTTGATATATCTCTCATTCCCATCCCTGTTAGGTGACCCTCAAAACTCTTTTAAGATAGCGTCTTCGTAAATGGACCAACAAGGTTTTGCTCTATGGGAATCTTTTCCACGTTCACCTCACCACATTGTATTATCTCCCTTATGAGATGATACTTTCTCTTAATGTGTTTGGCAACTTTTTGGTTCTGAAGTTCTTTAGAATTAGCCACTGCCCCACTATTATCACAATAAATTGTAATGACCTTTTCTGCCTCAGGAACTACCTACAAATCATTTAGGAACTTGCGAAGCCAGACTGCTTCTTTTGCAGCTTCATAAGTAGCAATATATTCAGCCTCTATAGTCGAATCAACAACACAAGATTGCTTGATATTCCTCTAGACTATGGCTCCACCTTCTAAAACAAATATAGAGCCAAAAGTTGATTTCCTTGAATCAACATCTGATTGGAAATTAGAATCTGTATATCCCGTTAGAATAAGATTACTTCTAGATTAAACTGCTGAAGCATATGGAATGTTATACATGCGTTCGACCTCCTCTTGGGTCTTAGATGCTTGCTCTTTTGAAAGTTTGATTCCATGTCTAGTAAGTGTGAAACTCCTCTTAGAATCTTACATGGCGAACTTATTGAGCATGTTCCCAATGTAGGTTATTTGAGACAAGGCTATCAGTTTGTTCTTACAATCCCTTATAAATTTGATCCCTAAAACATAGCTA
>JANQBM010417718.1:0-18547 GCA_025594535.1 Erythroxylum domingense
ATCCTACTAACATTGGAATAAATAATTAAACTCCAATAATAATTCTATCATGACCTCATAATTCATTCTAAGGAAAAGATTCAAATTTCATGCTTATTCCATAAACTATCATGCTTAATTCAACGAAAAAAATTCGGGGGCCAACATTTCTCCCCCTCTTAAAAGAATTTCATCCTCAAAATTCTTACCTGATTCATTGAAGAGGTGTGGATACTTTTCCCTTATGGCCTTTAAGGGCTCCCACGTGGCCTCTTCCACATAATGGTTTCCCTATAGAACTTTGTCCACTTAAACTGTCTTGTTCCTAAGGACCCTTTCCTTGGTGTCCAAAATCTCCACTAGAATATCCTCATAACTCAGATCATCTCTTAGCTGAACCTTAGTGGTTTGAATAATATGGGATGGATCCGATCTATATCTTCTCAATATGGACACATGAAAAACGTCATGTATCTTTGACAATTCTAGTGGCAGCGATAACCTATAGGCTAGCAATCCGATCCTCTCTACAATGTCATAAAGATCCACATATCTCATACTCAACTTGCCCTTCTTGCCAAACCTCATGATTCCTTTCCAAAGGGATGTCTTAAGTAAGACCTTCTCACTGACTTTATACTCCATTTCCTTTCGGTGTGTATTAATATAGCTTTTCATTCTATCCTGAGCCGCTTTAAGCCTTTGCCCTTATCAACTATCATCTGAACCAACTCTGGCCCTATCAGTTTCCTCTCTCCTTGTTCATCCCATCATATCGGAGTCCTACATCTCCTTCCATACAGCGCTTCATAAGGAGCCATCTGAATTCTTGAATGCTATGAATTATTATAAGCAAATTCGACCAATGGCAAATGCTCATCCCAAACTCCTTTGAAGTCCATCACACATGCCCTGAGCATTCCCTCAGGGTTCCGAATGGTCCTCTCATATTGACCATCTATTTGAGGGTGAAAAGCAGTACTAAAACTCAACTTGGTTCTTAGAGCTTCCTGTAAGCTTTCCCAGAATCTCGAAGTAAATCGAGGATCTCTGTTAGAAACTATAGAGTCAGGAATTCCATATAATCTCACTAAATCATGAATATACTTCTTTGCTAGCACATGCAAAGAATCAGTATGTTTAATTGCTAGAAAATGGGCTGACTTCATCAAACGATCCACAATAACCCATATGACATCATGCTTCCTACTGGTCTTGGGCAAACCCATCAGAAAATCTATAGTCACCCTTTGCCACTTCCACTCAAGAATGGGCAATGGTCTTAACTTGCTTGAAGTTTCCTAGTGTTCAACCTTGACTTGCTGACACACTAGACACTTACTTGCATATTCTACTATATCCTTCTTCATGCCTTTCCACCAAAAATGTTCTTTCAAATCTCTGCATATCCTGATGCTACCTGGGTGCATGGCATAAGGCACATTGTGTGCCTCATCCAGTATCTCATCCTTTACCTTCTTGACATTTGGCATACAAAGCCTATTTCTTATAACCATGAGTCCATCATCCCTCACTACTACCTCAGATTTCTTGCCATTCTTAATTTCTTCTTAGAGCTTCCTCAATTCTTCATCCTGTCCTTGTAACTCCCTAACCTTCTCTCTAAGTATTGGTCTCACTCTGAAAGTAACAACAATACAATCAGGTTCCTCCTGCTTCAAACTTATCCTAAGTTTAGCCATCTCTTCCAATAACAGCAGATAAACTGTCTGAACATGGGCTATTGATGATTTCTTACTCAAGCCATCCGCCATGACATTTGTCTTGACTGGATGATACTTAATTAACAAATCATATTCCTTAAGCAATTCAATCCACCTTCTCTGTCTTAAATTCAGCTCTTTCTAACTCAGTAAGTACTTGAGACTTTTATGGTCAGTAAAGATCCTCATTTGAACCCCATACAGATAATGTCTCCAAATCTTTAAGGCAAAAATCACTGTTGCCAATTCCAGATCATGGGTCGGGTAATTCAGTTCATAAGGCTTTAGCTGCCGTGAGGCATAAGCTATTACCTTGTCTTTTTGCATCAATACACAACCCAAACCATTCCTGGAAGCATCACTATAAACTGTATAACCATCTTCTCCTGTGGGCAAAGTCAGAATTGGAGCACTTGTCAATCTATGCTTAAGCTCCTCAAAGCTCTTCTGACATTCATCACTCCAGATAAACTTTTGATTCTTCCTCAATAACTTGGTCATCGGAGCAGCTATCATCGAGAATCCCTCAACAAACCTCCTATAGTAACCTGCCAGACCTAGAAAACTTCTTACTTCTTCCACTGTCATCGGTGCATGCTAATTCACCATTGCTTCAATTTTTCTTAGATCAATATGTACCCCATTCTCAGAAATTACATGTCCAAGAAATACCATCTTGTGGAGCCAAAATTCACATTTGCTGAATTTGGCATAAAGCTCCTTCTCTTTCAATATCTGCAACACTCTCCTGAGGTGTTCCTCATGTTCCCCATCACTCTTAGAATAAACTAGAATTTCATCTAAGACTATAAAAAACTGATCCAGATACTTCCTAAAGATCCTATTCATAAGATCCATAAAAGCAGCTAGAGCATTGGTCAAACCAAATGGCATAATTAGGAAGTCGTAATGCCTATAACGAGTCCTAAAGGCTGTCTTGCTTACATCAAACTCCTTAATTCTAAGCTGATAATAGCTCGACCTGAGATCAATCTTAGAAAAGACCTTTGCTCCCTACAGCTAGTCAAACAGATCGTCAATCTGGGGCAGGGGATACTTGTTTTTAACAGTCACTTTGTTGAGTCTCCGGTAATCGACGCACATACGCCATATCCCATCCTTCTTCCTAATAAACAGAACTGGCGCTCCCCATGGTTTCAAACTTGGCCTTATGTACCCCTTCTCTAACAGTTCCTCTAACTGTTCCCTAAGCTCCCTCAACTCAGATAGAGCTATCCTATACGGTGATATAGAAATGGGTGCAGTCTCGGGAATCAAGTCGATGGCAAACTTGATTCCCCTTATCGGTGGCAAACCAGGTAAGTCCTCTGGGAATACATCAACAAATTCCCTTACAACCGAAAAATCCTCTAACCTCCCTTCCTTCCCCTCAGTGTCCACGACGTGTGCTAAGAAGGCTTCACACCCTTTTTCCATCATCCTGTCAGCTATCAAAGTCATAATAAGTCATAGCAATGATATTCTCCTGTCTCCTCAGAAAGTCACCTTCTCTCCATTTCCTAAATCAAATTCTACCACCTTGAGGCTGCAATCCAACTTCGTATGATACTTCTTCAAGGCATCCATTCCCAATATCACATCTAGACCCTTTAACTCCAACGGTAGCAAATCCACTACTAATTAAGCACCCTTAATGAAAAGCTTACAATCCCTATACTCTTTACTTATTATCACCTTCCTCCCTAGGGGAGTACTAACAATCAAAGGACTATCCATTGGCATCAAATTAACATCATGAAAGATCATACTTGTAGAAACAAATGAATGTGCGGAGCCATAATCAATCAACAAATATACTGCAGAATTGAATAACTGAGCCATACCCGTGACAACTTCAGGAGCAGCTGCATCTTCCTCTCTGGTCATGGAAAACACCCTTGCCTGACCCTGAGCCTGACCCCTTAGCCTTTCTGGAAGAATAGCCTTCTTTGCAGTTCCAGAACTGCACACCTCTATGACTGGCCTAGATCCGACTATTTCTGCTCTCCTCAGGGCATGTAATTGTGATCCCTCTTACCTCAGTACCTGAGGACAGTCCTTGATCATGTGTCCCTTCTCCCCGCATCGGAAGTATGCTCCAAGTAACTTGAAGCACTCTCCTTTGTGTAGTTTCCTACAATGCTCACATTGGGGATTTGTGTATCTACTCCTCCCCACCCTGCTATTGCCTCCTGGTGTTGAGGCTGGCACTGACACTGCTCTTGCTTCCTTATTCTTAGCAGAGGCACTACTCCCTGCCTCACTCTGTATGTGTGAGCTCTTCACACCCCTTACAAGCATTGGAGCACTCACCCCTTTCTTGGAAAGTTGCTCCCGGTTCTTCCTCTTCCTGCTCACATTGTATTTGATGTTCTCCAGTTTCTCCACCTGGAGGGCCGCATCTACCAATAGCTGGTAGTCACAGAAATTATGGATCAGCACCTTCTCCTTGATCCCCAAATGAAGACCTCCCTCAAACTTGCAGCACTTGTCCTCCTCATTAGCAACAATGTTTACTACATATCGGGAGAGTTGAGTAAACTTTAGCTCATACTCACTCACACTCATATCCCTCTGTGTGAGATTCAGAAATTCTCTAGCCTTCTCTTAGATATAGATCCTCAATAAGTATTTCCTCTTGAAAACTTCCAAAATTTCCCTCCATGTCAGTATCAGCGGTATGTCTTGACTGTGGAGCACTGACTCCCACCAATGGAGTGCATCCCCCTATAGCAAGCTGACTGCATAGTCTAACTTTTCTTCGTTAAAGCACTTCATCTATTTTAGGACTCTCTCGGTCCTCCTCAGCCATGCTTCTGCCTCTTCAGGGTTAGTAGTCCTATTAAAATCTACATCTCCATACTTGCGGAGCTTATCATACTGTGCAGTCCTCTCCATTGGAGCTTGCACTGGAACTTGAGACCCTAGGCCTATGGTATATGAAAAAGCCTGAGCAAAGGCTTAAAAGAAATGCGGATCCATGGGGTTTGTTTGAGGCATAGGAGGAGGCGATGGAGGCACCTCATGTTGCACACTAGATGTCTCAGAATCCGAAGCAGAAGGTGTCCCTGCATCCTATGGGATATAGGATTCATCGGTGCTCCCTTAGTGAGAGCCAGATCGAGTCAAAGTTCCTCGAGTTCTTTGTAGAGGTAGCATTTCAATCCTTCAATTCGAAATCATTATAAATTTTTATTCCATGCAAAACAATTTCAAATTATGTAAAACAATTCAAAACAATGCAAGTTGTTCATTTAAAAATAATGCATGTTCATTTCATAATTGAAAACTACCCACCTCAAAGCTTATGATATCCCTAAACCTAGTCGCCAACCTGGACCTAAACCTAGTCGCTCCGATACCACAACTGTTGGACCCCATTTTTGGAGCCCAACATTCAGAGTCATCATAAGACGTGAGCATGCGTATTACCCTGAGGGTTATTTCTATGAACCCGTATTAGCCATATTCCACAAGAGTGGTGTGCCTACGCCAGTCAATCACCAAAATCATAATTGACTTCTTCAACACAATCGTAGCTCCAAAACTCTAGTTTAATTTGAAGTAAGAACTATCTCAAATGGAACTCTATATAAGAAGTTATGTTTAAAAAAGCCAAAGTATGTTCATACCCTAGTTGTGCTTTCTATACTGACCCCTCACTATCTTTCCGTCAATCTTTTTTCATATCAGAGCCAAAAGCTACCAATTTCTTTTTTTGTTTTTTTAGGGAAATAAGACGTGTTAGGAAACCATTGCTTCAAGAATCACTTCATTTGGTGGTTGGACGAGAAAGTTATGGCCAAAAGATTTAAACAATGTTTATATCCTCAATCATATTGTACCTATCTTAGGAGAATTTGCATAATTTTCTTTAGAAATCTTGGAATTAGGCCATTATTCGACTATTTCAAAGAAGACTTCTATATCTGCAACTTTTATGAAGACCACAAAGGGAGATTATGCTTCAAAAAGGGGTCAAAACCGTAATTTACTGTAGTAATCCCGTGAATGTCCGTTTAACGGACATAAATGTCCTCCTAATGGACATAGACGGGCTTGGGAGCCATTTTTCACCCAAGAAGGTTCGTTTAACGGATATAATGTCTGTTAAGTGGACATTGGCAACGCTAGGGGTCCTCACAGGCCTGAGAAGGTCCGTTTAATGGACCTAAAGTCCGTCTAATGGGCATGGGGGTTACCCAAACCCCTCCAAAGCCTCTCCAAAGCTTCCTACATCCATTCTAACATCCATTCACTCATAACCTTCCCATTTTCATTTCTTATAAAGCAATAACAGTCCTTAAACATTCAATTACCAACTTGGGTACATTAAACTCCCAAAACTCAACTCAAATTACTCATCACATACATAAACTTTCATCATTCACCATAGCTGTCATGTACATACCTCCTATGCAACATCACCACTTAAAATTCTCATATCTCTCAACTCTGATATCCAAAATTTACATAATTAATAGTGTTGGAAAGCTAAGAGGATAAGCTACAACATTCCAGAAGAAACCTTTTCCAGTTCTATCTAGATTAGTATAGTTTTCTCCCTAAATCCAATGCACACTTTTTACCCCTATGAAAAGTTTGAAAATGCAATATAAAGACTTTGGAAATCATGAACAAAACATTATATATATATATATGTGTGTGTGTGTGTGTGTATGTGTGTGTGTGTGTGTGTGTGTGTGTGTGTGTGTATGTATGTATGTATGTATATGTATATGTATATTTCATTGACATCAAATTAAATAAGATTTTTACAACGCTTTAGTGGGCATTCTGAGCCCCCTTACATCATAATCCAAAATACAAAGTTTACAAAAACTAGAATCGCTCAAAATGCGACTAAAGCATTGTTTTACATAATCTAACTTCAAAAACAAAACATGCAAACTGGAGTAATGCCATGCCTATTGACTTAATCACTCGGCATCTTTTTCATCGCCTGAAGATGGGAAGAAAGGGGTGAGCTTAAAGCTCGTAGGTAATAGTCTTATAATCAGTAACAAGCAAAAACCATTGAAAACTCTCATAATCATAGCAAAACGTATATTTGTCAAATTCTCAACTTGTCAAACCAATCCACAACTCTTGTAAGTCAAGTATTCTTCAAACTTGTCAACACATGTAAACACATAAGCACAACATCATGGTTTGGGTAAGTCCACGAACATGACGAACTACACACTTTTCCTCTTCCCATTTTACCCTTAATGAGTGTTAAAAGTCCCATTTACCCTTCCTTTAATGCTTTATGACTCTTAAACATAGTAACATGCCAAAATTGCCCTTATACACTCTTACTACTTTAATTTAATTTACCAATGTAATAAAATCCTACTAACATTGGAATAAATAATTAAACTCCAATAATAATTCTATCATGACCTCATAATTCATTCTAAGGCAAAGATTCAAATTTCATGCTTATTCCATAAACTATCATCCTTAATTCAATGAAAAAAATTCGGCGGCCAACAGAATATATATAATAGCTTCATAAAAGGAAATGAGATGCACATCATAAGGAAAGTGACATTGTTTGGATGATACTAAACACCTTGAAGCAGAAGATCAGCTAGGGAAGGCAAATGATGATTAATATATGAGGTTTGTTTGGCATTGTTGGTTTTCTCAATGGGGACAATTTTACCACAATCCTCCCAACAGAATGAATTAGGGCCATCTGGAACTAGTCTCCATGTTGACATTCCTTAATTAATAATGTTAAGAGGTAAATTCTATAAACGTCAACTTAGAATAAAACAACGATATGTTTAACTCCAATTTCGATGACAACTGAAATTAGTCCAGTTTAGCACTTATACATCTTCAATGTGCCTTATGATATGAAAGTTACCCTTACTAAAATTTCAAAATTTTATTATGTGATTTGTATCTAATGCAAAATTTAAAATTTAAAGTAGAATAGACATGACTATGTTCTTTATGTACATAAATATAGTATTATCTATATGTCTCTATATTACTATTAATGGAAATGAAAAAAAGTAAAATACTCTTGAAACAATTTCATCAATGCAAAAACAAAACTTTCATAAGATTAAGCGTTAAATGTCAGTAGGAAGATAGACATAAAGAAATAACAAAGATAGACAGTAAATCATCTTCAAAACATAACCATAAACCCAATTCATACATCAAATGCATAATTAAGAACTCACAATAAACACCTAAAGAGTTTTAGTGAATAATCACAATAGAACAAAGAACAAAAGAATAATCACAATAACTCACAATAGAACAAAAGAATAATACCGATTTAGTGAATAATCGTTGTTTGACGGTGATGAGCAGAACACAAAACCCAAACAAGTTATCTACGAGAGGCTTTTGGATTGGTGTTAACGGTTTAAACGAGAATGGAGTAGGCTTTTATGTTTTTCTCTTTGAAAACCTAATACAAAACGACATTGTTTTTCTAGTTTAGGTAAACGATGTCGTTTATTGTTTGCTGTAGTTGTTTGGTAGTAGTATTAATTAATTTGCTACGATTTATTGTATTTAATCTAAAATCATCAGATGTAGCGACTAATATATGGTTCATCGCTAAAGCCCGCCAGTTTATAAATAATTTTTAATAAATTTATTTTATTGTTCTAAATAAAGCATAATTTGAATTAAAAATTAAATTATTCATGTGAAAACTATTTGGAAATTAATTTTTTGACAATTCAAATAAAATAAAATTGACTTACAATTTTAAGACAGTTATACATTTTCATTAATATAATTTCAGAAAATGCATCTAAAGAAATTAAACATTTTAATTATTTTAATTAATCAAAAAATAATGATAATATAAGAAGACATTGTAATATAATTATAAATCCATTTCTAGCAAATTATATTTAAAGATTAGTCATTCCCAAAAATTAAGCAAATAAAGAATAATTGCATATATAAGTGAGAAGATTAATTTTTCATTTTGTTATTGGTAACAGGAAAAACTCATATATGTTAATAAATTAAGAAAAATAAAGAAGTAAAGAAAATGCTTAGGTTTTGGCAACATTTTTTAACATTCATAGCGAAATTATACTTTTAGGTGATGAAAATTGCCACCGTTAGAAAAGGTAAAAGAAACAATTTTTGTGACGATTTAACAGATTGGTAGCAAAAGGTTGTACATTTTGTGACGCTATAGGTGTTTCGTAGCCAAAGCATGGCATTTTGCGACAAATCTTAGTTTCGTCGCAAATTATAGGAGATCAGAATAATATAACTACATCTTTTTTTGCATTTTTCCAAATGTATTAGCGACAATTATCATATAACGTAGCTAAAGGTTTGGCATTTTACGACGAATCTTGTTTTTGTCGTTGAATGTTGCAACAGTAAAAAAAATTTAGGTAAGACAATGCCATTTGTTGTTAACTAAAAATCAAAATCATAGCCTTCCCCCCAGCTCCCTCTCTGTTGTTTCTTCATAATTTTCTCTCAAACTTAATTGATTTTCAATCCTTTTTCTGCTGTTCTTAGCAATTTTCTATTCTTATCTTCCCCCCATCTATCGCATCGTGGAGTTGAGCTCAACCTGGTAAGTTTTTCTTCGATCTGTTGTGGGTTTATTTTTGATTGTGTTAATGATACCGAATCTAAAATTGTTGTGGTTTCTTCGATTTCATGAGTTGTTTGCATGGATTGAACAACTATATTGTTGGGTTTGTGTTGAAATGTATTAATGATGGTGAAGAAAGGGAACAAGAAAAAATGAATGGTTGAAGTTGGATGTGGTTTATGTTCTGGTTACAAGGTGTTCGATGAAAGTCCTCTTACAACGTTCTGTTTCATTTTTTCTGAAATTGAACTTGTTTTCACATGTAATCTATTGTCAACATACACGATGATGATGATGATGATAAGCATAGAAAAGAAAGTGACAAATTATTAAAAGAGAAATGTACAATCTACATAATGCAAGTTTATAATTGTTAGTAAAAACATAAGCTGTATGTTGTTAGCCGTGTAAGTTGTAACCGACGACCGTGCATAAGTTTGTCAATAATTGTACACATAAGTATGCAAAAGGTTAATTTTGATTGACAATGAGTTGTATTTTTTCTTCTATATAAAAGCATAAGCATAACAATTCCGAGGGCATTTTTTAGTATGAATTCTCCTAATTAGATAACCCTATGTTTATATGCCTATTACTTCTCACTAATCCATATTGTCTATAAATGTGCTGTCCAAAGACACATTCCAAGCTTTAAAAATCACCTGTCTAGTTCCAACATTTCCAAATCAAAAAGATTAACTTCTTATAGAGAACAACGAATGGTTGGGTTCTTTTGATTAAGTTATCATATAATTTGATTGTCAAAACTACCAAACTTAAGGAATTAGTCTATACTAAATGAAATTCTTAGAAATATGTATTAATGATCAATGCCTTTCTAATTTTGCAAAAGACAAGGTCATCTTCAACAATAATGGTTTGTCTTCTTTTTACTAAAGTTCCTAGGCTTATTTTTGTTTAAGGAAACTTCTGAGCATTTAAGAAAAACTAAAGAAAATGAAGAAAGCCTACGAAGAAAACCTTAGAAAGCGTCATTGATAAGCTTAAAATCCTATATAGATAAAAACATTTTTTTATTATATATGTTCTAGTTTCATTTTCATTTCCACTAATCCTTCGCTTTGCCATTATTTTGACAAGGATGTTACACATTTAAGTTGACAATAGGGATCGACAAAGATAAAGTTTAGAAACTTTATTTACCTTCAAATTTAAGATTGAGATTAGAAACTTTACTATTCACAGTTAAGCTAATAAGAACCTTAGAAAGCATCATTGTGGCCACTAATGCAATTCTTTATTTTTCCAAAAAAATTTTAATTTTATTATAAAAAACACTACCACCTTATCAAAACAATACAACTCTTATGTACAAAAAGTTAGACTACCCACATTAATTAGGTAACATAAAAGAGACAACTTTTGCTTTATACAAATGCCTAAGGTGGGTCAACATTGAAATTCTTTAACCTTCTTTCTTTCATGTCTTAATTATTGGCATATCCTAATCTTTGTTCTTTGTGCACAATTTAGATATTTATAAATTATATCATTATAATGTCTATGCATATTCAATATGATTTTAGACCGTTTAACCTTTAATTCATAGTTTTCAATTTATTTATAATAGATTTTGTTGTTCACCAAATCCTTTATCTATTTTGTAGATTTTGTGTTCCTTTTTTAGCTTGGAGCTAAAAATCATATAATTTATGTTGCATTCTTAGGTACATTTTTCCCTACCCACCACATTTAGTCCAAAACCAAGAAATTTGTTTCAATTTTAATCCCTTTTTTCTTTCTATCTTTGTAAATTTGTATCAGAGTGTCCTATTCTATTCCAACAACATAAACAACTCAAGTTAACTATATACAACTATACATCTTCAGGTATGCGAATTAGTAGTAACCTATATTGTTTTATATATCAGGTTTTGTTTCATTTTGTTGTATATCGTTTACTTAATTGGTGCGTATGAACTAATACAATGTTATTGACTGCATGAAATATTTAACATAACTTTTTTAATGTAATATAAAATAAAAAATGCATGTTATAACTCTATTATCTTCTTGTATTGTATAGCTAAATGGACAAGAGTTGGACGTGTCTTCGAAAATGGTCAACTAAATACGTAAAAGGAGTTAAGAGTTTCATACAATTTGTAAAAGATCAAATGGGTGATGAATGTAGTATTTGTTTTCCATGCATTAATTACTTAAATGTGAAATTTCAATGTCAAGATGTGGTTTATAATCACTTGCTCATCTGAGGCATAGACAAATGCTATAGTCCATGGCTTTATCATAGTGAACGTAAGGAAGCAGGTTCTAGTAGAAGTGTCAGTACATCTTATGATGACAGTTACAATAATGAAGTTGATGATTGTGATGTGAATGATAATGGTGATGATGGGATTGATGAGATGTTAGACGATTATCAGAATTATATGGAAACTATGAATGAAACAAGAATGCCTAACATAATTGGTAGTATGACAGAAGATAATTTTGGGAAGTTATTGAAACTTGCTCAAGAATAATTATATCCAGGGTGCTCTAATTTTTCCCAACTCTCATTTGTTGTGAATTTGTTGCATTTGAAGGTTTATAATAAATGGAGTAACAAGTCGTTTGACATGTTAGTAAACTTACCAATCGATGCATTACCTATAGGACATAAGTTACCGAAATCTTACTATGATGCGAAGAAACTATTAAGGGACCTTGGATTGGGATATATTTCAATTCATGCTTGTAAGTATGATTATGTTCTTTATTGAAAGGAAAGTAAAGAACTTCAGGAGTATCTTATTTATGGTACATCAAGGTGGTGAGTGGATGATGGGAGAGGGAAAAAGATATCAATGAAAATCCTTCGATACTTTTCTATTAAATCATGATTACAAAGGTTGTTTATGTCAACAAAAATAACCATAGATATAAGGTGGCATAAAGAGAAACGGATTGATGATAACATTATATGTCATCCAGCAGACTCAATGGCATGGAAAGAGCTTGATAGAAAGTTCCCATGGTTTGGACAAGATTATCATAATGTTCAACTTAGATTGGCCTCAGACGGATTTAATCCTTTTGATAATATGAGTAATTTATATAGCATGTGACCGGTGATTCTACTCCTATATAACTTACTTCTATGGAAGTATGTGAAGGAGCCTTTTATGCTATTGTCTTTGCTTATTCCAGGACCTACTGCTCTTAGTAAGGACATCAACGTTTACTTGCAACCATTAATTGATGACCTAAACGATCTATAGGAATATGGATTACAAACTTTTGATGTAGTTGAAGGCACCACATTTACAATGCATACTATTGTATTGTGGATTATAAATGATTTCCCAGCTTATGGGAATTTGTCGAGGTAGAGCACTAAAGGTTATATGGCTTGTCCTGTCTATAATCATCAAACTTATTGAAAAAGGATACAAAGTAAAATATGTTATACGGGTCATCATCGTTATTTAGAACATAGGTAAACATGACAAAGAAGTAAACAGTTTAATGGCACAGTTGAGTTGGGTGAAGCTCTATTACAATTGTCGGGTGATGATATTATTTACCAGTTATCACATTTAGGTGACATTACACCTGACAAATACCCAAGTAATAGAAAGCGTAAGAGAAATGATATTGAACTGAATTGAACTAAAAAATCATATTTTTCAACTTGCCATCTTGATGTCATGCATATTAATAAAAACGTTTGTAAGGCCATTTTAGGAACTGCCATGGGAATTGATGGGAAATCCTAAGACATTATTAAAGCTAGACTAGACTTGGAAGACATGAATATTAGTATTTGCATTTGAGAAGAAGAGATGATGGTTCATACTTTATTCCCCCTGGTTGTTACAACATGTCAAAAAGTGAAGAAAAAAATCATTCTATCAGTTCCTCCAATCAGTCAAATTTCCTAATGGGTCTGCATCTAATATAGCCCATTGTGTAAATGTTAAAGAGGGAAAAGTGTCAGGTTTGAAAAGTCATGATTGTCATGCACTTTTGCAATGACTACTTCCTGTTAGAATATGTGGGTATTTGTCGAAGGATGTGTCCGTTACTTTAGGTCAAGTGGGAGAGTCTTTTAAGCAATTATGTTACAAGACACTTAAAGTTGAAGAGCTTGATAAATTGGAGAAAGACATAGCATTGATTCTATGTAAGCTTGAACTATTATTCCCCCCATCGTTTTTTGATGTTATGGTTCATTTGGCAATTCACTTACCATATGAAGCAAAACTTTGTGGACCGATTCAATTTCGATAGATGTTTCTAATTGAAAGGTAATTCATATTAAATTCAACAAGTTTTTCCTATGTTATTTGTTTTTAACAATTCCTAAGTTTATAACTGTTTATGTTCAGGTATTTATGCTCTCTCAAGAATTATGTACATAATAGAGCTTGACTAGAGGGGTCTATTGCAGAGGCTTATATAGCAAATGAATGCTTGACTTTTTGGTCAGTGTACTTAACTGATGTGGAGACAAGATTTAATAGACCAGAATGTAACTTTAATTTTAATAACGATGGTGGGTTATCTATTTTCTCCTAAAAATTTAGGTCACTTGGTGTCGATAAATATGTCAAGTTAACTAAAGACGAATTTGAAATTGCCCATTGTTATATTTTAAACAATTGCAAGAACGTCGATACATATATGGAGTATGTATATTCCTTTTCATTTAAACAATTATATTACAATTTCCTTCATTAAATCTGAGATCTTACTGTTTTTTTTTCAATAGAGAGCACAAAGATACAATTCGTAGCAAAGGGAACATTAATGTTGAACAAAGATATAGGCAGAAGTTTGTATTATAGTTTAGAAATCGAGTAAGTTTCATATTAATTACATATTATGAAAATATGAAAATATGTCTCATCCTCATATTTATTTTTAATTTGTTGTACAAATGATACGATTACATAACTGTAATATGGAAGAAGCGACAACAACATTATATAGTTTGGCATATGAGCCTCATATTTGTGGAAAGAAATACATAGGTTGCATTGTTAATAAGGTGCGATATCACATACAAGATCGAGATAGTCAAGTTAGAAGTCAAAATAGTGAGGTTGTCATTGAAGGATGTAGTGACGATAACAACATTGACTTCTACGATGTCATATATGAAATTATAGAGTTGCACTACATCAAGGATAAGAAGGTTATTCTACTTAAATGCAAATGGTTTGATCTAACTGACATGAGAGTGAACGGGCATATTACGGGCATAAATGTTAGTAAGACATGGTATTATAATGATCCTTTTGTCTTTGCAAGTCAAGCCAAACAAGTTTTCTACGTCAATGATACTATATTGGGTAGCAATTGGAAGGTTGTTCAAAAGTTTCAACAAAAGAATGTCTTTCATTTTTATGAAAGGGATATTGGTGAATTGGATGAGGATGCTGATGAAGTCTATCATGATATTAGATTAGAGATCAATAACGAAGGCATTCTAGTAGAAGATGCAGATATATCATCATTTCATAAGAGAGTTGTCGAGCCCAACTTAGTTCAACTGGATGAAGTCCAACCCCATCTTATCTTACAAACAGATGAAGACTATACTCAGGATGACTTCAATGACAATGATGATACTTTGCTCGAATATATTAGCGATGAAGAATCAAACAAGAATGTACTTAATGATGATGATTTTCTTCATCTTGATCATGATGATTGAATCTAAGTTTTATTGTTTATATTGTTTCAAATGTTAATAAGATAATTGCCTTATGTTGTTAACATTTAGTTATGTTAATTTACGATGACTATAAGCATATTTTTCGTGTTTCACTTATGTTTTTGCAGATGTTGATTTTCAAAATCTTGATCATAACAATTTCTGTAAATAAATTATTTTTTATGTTTGAAACGTTAAGAAGAGAATTGCCTTATTTTGTTGATGTTTTACACAGGTTCATTACAATAGCACTTGGTAGAAACAAAGGAAAGAGAGTGGTAATGGCAGATGAAGTTTCTCCTATAGAACAACCAGCAATTGCATCATCGAATGAGGAAAGTCAACAACAACCTTTACCAACATCGTCTAGTAATCATTAGGGATCTTCAGGTTTGTTATTGATAACCAAACATATTTACATTTATGCTCTCATTACATGTTTAATGTGTTTTTCTCATTATGTTTTTTTCCAGGTTTGAATACTGGCATCAGAAAACGAGGTAAAGGTAAGACAAAAGAAGCTAAGTTGCAACGGATGAATGTTGCAATGAATACGAAGTTGTCAGTGATTGACCTCATGCAACGACACCCAGTGAATAAGATCCAAGCTGCAAAATTGGCCAGTAAGTTGGGCGTCGTTGTTCGTAATAAGTTTCTTTGCCTTCAGCATATCAGGTAGTTGAAGGAAGATAACTTGCTGCAAAATGCTTTGGACAAAGTTTCAGTAATATTTCAATTCATTTCATTATATGTATTGCGATTTTACTTAACTAAAATAATAAGTTAACTTATACGTATTTTTCACAGATGAAGCTCAATATTATTGATATCGACATGCTTGAGGTTTCAATCAGTGTCAGTTTACTGTTGAAACAAAGAGTGAAGGATCATCAATATCGACTTCATAAATATTATCAGTCTTTCCCTTTCGATGAAGAGGCAAGGAGATATGTTTTGGAACGGGTGACTGAAGAATATTGGAATAAAATTTGTAATTATTAGGCCTCAGCGAAGGTTCAGGTTTGTTTTTTCTCTTCATATTTCCTTCCATTAATTATGTTTATACATCTCATAGCTACTTCTTTTAATTTAGGAAAAGTGTAAGAAAGCCAAGACCAATAGACTAAAAATGAAGACTCCGCATCACACCGGCTCTAAATCATTTGCTGTTGTCTAACAAGAATTTGTAAGTGTATTGTTTTCAATTTATTATTCTATTTTTTAATACAATAAATTATAATTGGTTATAATTTTTTAAATTCATATTATAAAGTTAAACACAACTCTAAAGACAAGAGTGTGATAGGATTACACTCTATAAGCACACACATTGCAAGGAAGTTCAAGGTTGGACATCTGAAGAGGCACAAAGTAATTGTGTAAGTACAAATAAATTTATATTACAATTTATTTTTCTATGTAATAGTAAGTAACAATTTTTTAGTTAACTCGGTTTTCTTTTTTAAATTGTAGGACAAGATGCAAGAGTTGTTGCAAGCGTCATTGGCTGAGGAGAATCAGCCCAATGTCGATGACATTTGTAACAATGTCCTTGGTACACGATCGGGCTATATCAAAGGTCTTGGGTATGGGCCTAGGCCTGTTAGTGCCTCTTTGTCACAACCAACATATGTCATAACGTTTTAAGAGGAGAACTAAGCACTGAAGACTAAATTATAATGTATGGAAGATAAGTTACAATATACAGAAGACAAGTTAAATCGTAATGTTAAAAAAGTTAATAAGCTTAAAAAGATAGTGAAACAAATACTAGGCTCAGCATATGTCAGTAATAGTGATGACGATTAGGAGTCTTAGTTTGTTTATGACTTGCAATTATTTTTTTATAAAATACATTCCATTTTTAATGTTTAATTTTTTTTCAATTTATTATTATTTAAAAATATGTCACTAACATTAATTATAAAGTAAATTATTTTAATATTTCAAACTATCTTAAAATTGTAATAAATTAAAATAAATTTGTTTTTAACAATTATAATAATATTTAAATTCAAAATAGTATTTTTTCACTAAATACTATTAGCTACCAAAACAAAATCGTGATAAAAAGTCATTAACTACATATACAAGGACGTCGTTAAAAACATTTTGCTACAATCATATATTAGTAGCTAAAAGTATTTCGCTACAAAACCAAAATCGTCACAAAAAACTATTAGCTACTGATAAGGATTTTAGGAGAGTTACACCCCAAAAGCTAGCTTGTAAGGGTGAAGAGCCTAAAGTTCTTCTAAATCCCACACCAACTTTTTATTTGATCAATGTGGGATCCAAGTCTCATACCTTACAATTGGATCAAACCGTAACATTAGTCCCCATATAAGGATCAACGTCTTCGTTGGTCATAGCTGGCACTCCCAGGCCACAACTCCAAAACCAGCTCTGATACTAATTGATAAGGACTTTAGGAGAGTCACACCCCAAAAGCTAGCTTTTTAGGGTGGAGAGCTCAAAGTCCTTATAAATCTCACACTAACTTTATATTTAATCAATCTAGGATCCAAGTCTCATATCTTACAATTGGATCAAGCCGTAACAGCTACCAAAATTAGAATCGTCACAAAATGTTTTTACCTACGTTTCTAGAAACTCTCTAAAAACATTTCCCGACAACAGATAATTAGTAGCTAAAATTATTCTGTTACCAAAATGAAATCGTCACTAAAAATAATTATCTACGAATATAATTTAGTAGGGAAAGACTTTTAGCTACGAAACAGAACCTTCGCACAAAACTATATACGACATTCATTATTCTCATCGATTATACTTTTTACCGACGAATTATTTGTGTCGACAAAACGTTTTGGCGACAACTTTGGAAAAACGTCGCAGATTTTGTTTTGCTTTCAAGATTTAGTGACGATTTGGGCAACAAGTTTTTTTCATCATAAATTAGTATTTGCGACTATTGGTTATTGTTTAGCGATGTTTATTTTCGTCACTAAATGTTCTGTTTATTGTAGTGCTTAAAAAAACAATGACTATGAACAATTCAAGAATAATATATAAGTACAATATGAATCTCATTATAATTTCATTTGCAATATATAATTATGTCATGGACTTTATCATATACATCTAAGCATGTACAAGATAAAGAATACATTTAAATAATTTTTACTAAACTTGTATCAATTATGTAATAGTTAACTATTAAATAAATGTAACAATATTTTATTAACAATTAGTTATCTTTGATTACGTAGTACGTTTTTTTATCCTGCATGTTAGCTTTTTAATTGTAATAAATCAAGTGTTTTTTCCTCCTACAATGTTTTCTTTTAATTGGTTAGAAGGAAAATTTTTATTAGATAAATAAGTCATGATTTAGGACACAATTGTTACTACTGACTCTTCTAATACTACTCTCAAACCAAAACTATTAGAAAATATGTGAATAAGAAATTGGAATTAGTAGACACACTGTAACACCCCACTCTCGCCGAACCCGAACCCGATATCGACAGTGATACCCGAGTCCGTGCCCTGCGAGGGTGACGTGTCACATCACTTCACTAAACAAAAGTCGGTATA